>RANZ01000193.1:0-58640 GCA_009805285.1 Neurospora terricola FGSC 1889 | reverse complement strand
GAAGAGGGCGGAGAGGTCGGCGCCGGGCGGGGGCGGAGCTGGGCCGATGACGGCCGGAGCCGATGACTCGGAGGCGCCATTGTTATCGGAAATGTTGAGGGACTCGGCGGATTTTGTAACGTCTTCCATGCTGGGCGTTGGTAGTGTTTGTTGGGTTGTGGTTAGGTTGAGGTAAGGTGAGACTCCCGCTCGCTCACTCGGTCGTTGAGTTTGGACTTTTCCGTTGCTAAATGTCGAAAATGACGTAGCCTCAACATGAACTCGGAGTTGTGACGAGAAGTATTCAAAAATGTCACGAGTCCTTGTATATAGCTTGTAAGATCTTCCAACTACCCGTCCAAAGATAGAATTAAGTATTTTTTTTTTTTTTTCAGAAGTCGAATAAGCCCCGAAATAAGGGCTCAGTGACATTCTTCGGGCTTCTTCTGGACTTCTGCTCCGGGAAACTTTTAAGTGGGGCTAGTGGAAACATTTTTCCCGCAGCGGGGCCGGTACCGGCGTGGGGCAAACGGCCCGGAGCTGCGGGGGTCGGGCGGGGCAGCAATCGGAACCGGTATGGAGCAGCAGCAACGATACGGTAGATTCTGTTTCTGCTGCTTGCCGATATTTGAGACCTCAATGAAAAAGAAGGAGAAAAGGAGATCAACAAGACAGAAAGGATCATCCACAAGGTATGATAAGGACGGCATCGAAAAATGCGCAAAAAAGTAATTTTACATTGATCCGACCCAGGCTCGATCTGGGGACCTTCAGTGTGTTAGACTGACGTGATAACCAACTACACCATCGGACCGTGTCATTATTGGAAGCAGATTGAGGAGCAAACTTTTATCAGCCCAATTTGACACACTTTTCAGATGATGCCTTGTCTACCATAGGAACTTCATAGTGCTGGGAAAAGGAATAAAGAGGGACTGAGAAATATTGTTCTTGTATTTGGCTGGTTTATTGCCACGCACGTTTATTATAGACCTGAATCTGGTGGCAAATCTACCACAGAAAGGAAAAAGTAGTAAGAACATTCCATCGTTGACTTTTGAGGACACATGGATGGCAGCTGTCAGTGGAATGCTAGCGGGCATTTGAAAACCTAACGGTGAATACTCAAGTGTATACCGCGTTATAGATATCCAAGTGTTTGAAATCTCTTGTACTATTTGTGACTCTCTCGGCTGTCCCCGAAGCGCATGAACAAACATAAAACGGTGATCGAGAGAAAAAGAAGTGTGTATAAAGCTGCAAGAACTAACGCCCCAGTGGTCAGCTACGTCGGGCATGTAATGCTTCTGCCGTTTTCCATGACTGAACCGCTTGGTGTGAGCAAGGACTTCAGACCTCTGATCTTGTCTATCCAGCGTGAAAGATAGCACCGCAAAAGAAATTAAGATCAAACCATCTCATCCCGGTTTCATGCAGCGGCATGTTGCGAACTTTGCACTTCCATGACACCCCCCGAGAGTCCTCTTCCTAAAATACATTCCTATCCACAGAGTGATAGAGGTATTACCGTTCACCTGCTTTCCGGACAAGTGATTCATCCGTTGAGAGAAGATCACACGATGAGACGAGAACAGTCATGAGTGATGATCTGTTCACGTTGTTTGCGCCGTACAGTTTCCTTTTCTAACGCAACACCCGTTTCCGACGCGTCCCGTTTCGGTGTGCTGGCGACTGGCCTGCTGGTTCTTTTCTTTTTGTTTCCATGTCCTCAAGGTATTCAGTGTGCTGTCAATATTGTCGAAGTAGCCACGTCGTTGAGCGGCCTTGTGTTGTTATCTGGGTTGATGACCAGATATCAACGAGACGATGATCGGATTTGTTTGATTTGATTGTCTCAGGCTCGCCGTCAACCTCATCGGTTTGAATGTGGATTGTTCCAAAAGAGCCTAAGAGCCTAGAAGAAAGTTGTTGACACTGGGCCTCTTCCGAGATAGCTCCTCTGGTCGACTTCAAGAACGTGGATTTGAGGATGAATGGGAGAAACGCTTTAATGCCGGGTATGCTACCCTTATCAGTCTCGCTTGAAGACATCTTTTCGTCTAACGCATAGTAGCCTCATCAGAAAGGGAAGGAGGTAGGCTTGGCTGAGCTGGCTGATGTCGTAGCGAACTGTTGTTTGCCTTCTCGGGATGGCAGATATGGTACTTGTCCCCTCCCACAGCGGCCCGAAGCCCTAGCTCGGAGAACAGTTAACTTCCGACTTCTTGCATGGAACACTGCAAAACCATCGAACGCCGATATGATGAGGTACGTCAGTATCCGTGTCTGCTACAGGGCTGCATGCATGTGATATCTCGGTATTAGTTTGCCCGGCCGTTGCATCCTTGCGAAGCGGCGCAAAAGGGAGATAGGGGCGCAACCCGCAACCGGCAATCCGACGATTGATACCCTAGCTCGATCTTTCTGGTGTGTAAGGCGGCAAAATTCAYCACACTCGCTGGTGTCATAGTATCTGATGGCTGAGATATCGGACTGGTAGGGGCTTGTGACAAGGTAGTTAGCCGATTTGAGGCGTGTAAGAATGCATTAATGTTCCAATGCTGAAAGTCTGGCCAGAAAGGGAGGCAAAAACGGACGGAGAGATGTTGATAGGGCTAAGACAAGCGTATTTCCCCATAGTATGGACCCTTAGAAAGTGTTAAGGCAAGATATTGCGATATCCCAGTACAACTTCTCGTAAAAAAACAGATCTGAAATTTGAGTAACCTCCAGTTTAAGGGACGCGTGCGCGGGATAACGTTTTGACTTGGTTGATCCCCCACAAGGCAGACGAAAGGAACGGTGCCCAGGGATGTGTACGTTAGCGGCTGTTGGAGTACGTAGTGCTTTCTCAAGATGGCGTTAAGCTAGCGCCCTCATCCCGAAGCTATCGAGTCTTGATGCATATGCGGTAGGGTGAGACAAAGATGTGCTTGCATGGAGGCTGGATGGGAAGACCGGGTGGGTACGGGTCAACTTGACGAAGGTACCGTGAGCCGGCGTTAACCTCGGGAGAAGAAAGCTGTCAAAGCTTGGCTGATAACCGATGGCTGAGACCTTTTGGGAATATCCCGATAGGAATGGTAACAAAAATCCAAATAGTGATACCTCACTTCCCGGGTAGCTCACGAACTATACCCGCCATACTTGACGTAATCAGTTGGTGCCCCTTTCGTACAGCAATGCAATTGGGCCTTGCAGGAGGATTGAATGTGTGAATAGGGTCGAGGATAGAGTGAATGGGTGTTGTATATTCCGTCATTACTCAATACCAAACCGTAAGTCGATCACCTCATCGGCCGCTTGCAAAGGCAGTGCTCTGAGAAGCAGCTCTGCTGGTACTGGTGAATGGATGTAATAGTAGAAGGCGGAATGGAACGAGTTTTCATCCATCCGTGGTTGCATCTTCAGTTCATGAACAAGGGTCAGAAGAAAGGAGAACATGATATCGATGAGCTAACTCCGAGAACAGGCCCGGGCGGGTATTTGCAAAGTGACATCGCCCTGGAAGGTCCGGGTACATGCAAGCCGCATCAGGGTGCATTGCAGCAGCCAAACCAGACTCTGCAGGCGGCAATACTATACTTGTAGGTAGCCGTACCTGGTGCTTATGTAGGACGAGTGAAATGATCGAACTGGAAAGGCCGAGTGCAACCATGCCAGTGAAAAGGGGACTGCAGGCATGCAACATGATAAGCTTCTCGCTCTTTATTGAAGAGATTCTGACATTGATAAGTCGCAGTGTATCGGATGAGTTGTCGTTTCTTGTCCTGCGAAATGATAGCGGTAAACAAAATCTGGCGATCTGATAGTGAAAGCATCTGAGGTCATGATGGGCTAGATGAGCAGACTCGGAGAAATATAGAAACGGGGATAGAGTTGACGCCGGAGATATGGTAAAATAGGTGCCGGGTGAATTTGCTCGAATGAAACACAGTGCCGTGCTGGATCGACATCATAGGCCCGGGTAGTGTGTTTCAACTGAAGCTAAGGTAAACGATCCGGGAGGGGCGAGAGCCTCAAGAACGCTTTTCCGGTGTCGGCCACGATGCGCATATGATTATCATGTGCGTGTAACGGTCAAGTCCAGAGATCAACCAGCACTTTCCATTTGTTGCGTCTGGTCTCACCGCTAGACGCCTGTGAAGGGCTGGAACAATCTTTGGCGTTGGCACTTCCGCTATCCAGAAGCCGCACAGTCCATAGGTTTGAACATGGTTGACGTAATGGACTCAAAGAGTGGTTGAAGGACGGGCGGCATCAACGGCTTGTTGGCGTTGCTCTGTTGGAGGTTGAGCATGAGCTGGCGGCAGTGAGATCATGATAAGACTTTTTTTTGACCATCTGCACGCCTCTTTGGCCCCTTCTCTATGCCGAAAACCGAGAGAAAGTGGAAATATCGGGAGAGAGGCAGGAGCAGCGAGATGTCTTGGTCTTTCTGCTCGAAGAGAGGAGTACACAGTAAGGAAGTGAAAGCACGACGTCGAAGGTTATCGTGGCCCCACCGATGCGAACAATCCATGATCAACGAAATCGACGATCTGGACCAATCAAGTGGGCACCGCAAAAACCCACTTATGATTTCTTATAAGTGCTCACGTACATATGATTGGCTGCAGCTGCATTGCCACCATCGCGCTCGTCGCACTCGCATGATGCGTCCGACGGGAGCATCCTTCAATTCTCGAGCAGCAAACGCAGAAGGAACACCCCAATGTGCCAATCCAAGCTCATTTTCCCCAGCGCTGCCAGTGCCAGTGGCAGTGGCAGAATCTCAAAGTTTTCGTGTCCTTTTCATGATCATCATCATGGCCTTTCTGGTACAGACGGACCGAGCTACCGACCACGCGAGCGATCAAAGTCTCTGGGACCCAGCGGTCAGGGCTGTCAGCCTATCAAAGGATTTTGACCGTCTTGCGTTGCACTGAACTGGAAAAGAAGCCGGACGGAACTGTCGTTCGAGAGGATCTGACTCGGACAGAGTTACCGTCCATGAGCATGAGCGGCATAGCAATCAAAGACATTGTTGACGCGAGCAGATGCGCCTCGATGCGCCGCGATGAGCCGGGGAACCCTTCCAGCTTCCGTGGTTGTGCGTGGCTCACCTCCAGACAACCATACTCGACCTCTTATCAGCCTGTTATCGGCCGTTTATCGAGCACGGCGTCGCTCGTCACTTTGCGTCACTGCGTCTACAATCTAATGCTGGTATGTTTGTTAGCTTGGTACTCCTCATATACTGGACGATATCTATCCCGAATTGTCCTAAACCTTACAAGGACAAGCTGAATGGCGACGTACGCTTCAGAAAGCTATTAATAAGATTCAATAGAGGTCTGATATATTGAATTTAGGAAATAGCATATTCAAGGTAAGATTACGCTTTGATCATGGAACGAAACGGATCAATTGAATATAAAAACGCCTAGGGAAGTTGACCCGAGGTCTCGAGCTAACAAACAAACCAGTATTGGACTGTACATGCTGCCGTCCTCAGCACATGTTCAAAGGTATGTTGTTCCTTAGGAGGGATTCGCGGCAACCGGCTCCTGTCACTTATCAAGAAGCAAATGGCTCGGAAACAGGATGACAGGATGCCATTGGCACGGCGATGTATCGGACAGACTGCTACACTATGTACTGTCACGGTAATACGTCTCTGCTCTTGGTGACAGGAACCATGTCACTGGAATGCAGCCGGAACGCGAACCCTGAGAACGGCCCCGGCCCTGGAACCTTGGCCGGTTCTGGAAGCCCTCGCAAGCGGATTGGCTAGAAGGACCCTCTTCTTTTCTATGGTTTCCGTATCTTTCCAAACTTTCCCATTCCCGCCTTCATCTGATATCAATGCGCAACGCATTGGCGTGCGCCTAAACCGTCCATCGAACTTCCCTGCGAGCCCGGCCGAGTCCATAATTTTTTTTCCCCTGTTCGTCAGTTCTTTCTCACCTCGTGGTGCCTGGCGGCATCCACTCATACTTCAACGTGTACATGCGGTGTCTCGACGAAATATTTTCTATACTGTTATAATTCCTAATACACTTGTTCTAACTCCCGTCTCGACCTCTCCCGTTTGTGTTCGGTTCCTAGCGTGTCTGCTTTCCACTTCACTCTCCTGTCCCGTGGCAGATATCATTCACAAGACCTTGACAGAACCTTTGGTAGCCGGCCACTCCATTGCCCCGCCATCAGTCTCCCGCTTCCATCCTTCTCCGAGTCCTGTTTTGAAAAACAAACCCGTCCCCATCTTCCTTCTTGCCTCTTGCACCTGGCTCTACTTCTTCCTTGAGGAGGTATTGGACAGTCGTAAGACGTCAGTCTTTCTGTGAAGCAATGAGCCTAACAAGTACAAGCCACCGCGACCCGGACAAGTTCCCAGCCGTCCAGCTATTCCTCCTTGGTGAGCCATCCAGGTCCGAAACTCACTGTCTGCTGTGCCAGTCCAGCAAGCTGACCTCGGATTCCCTTCAGCAATCGTCCGTCTCGCCGAACCGATCGCACTTACCTCCATCTTCCCCTACGCCTGGGCTTTCATCAAACGATTACAAATCGGAAACGAAGATGACGCCTCGTTCTACGCCGGCCTCCTCATCTCGTCCTTTGCCCTGGCCGAGGCCTCGATGGGCATGTACTGGGGAGGTCTGTCCGACAGAGTGGGCCGGAAACCCGTCTTGCTTCTAGGATGTGTCGGCACCATGTTCAGCATGATCATGGTTGGATTTGCGACCAACATCTGGGTCGCTGTGCTTGGTCGTGCCATCGGCGGGCTTCTGAACGGCAATATCGGTGTTATTCAGACCATGGTTGGTGAGCTCGTCACAAAGCCAGAGCATGAGCGTATGTCTTGCCCGCCATCTCCGAGTCTTCAAGATCTTTGCTAACGGAACAAATATAGCCAAGGCATATTCCATCAGTACGTCGTCAACGAAGAATTATACCCGGCCTGGTTTTTGTTTGCGGTGTTGCTGACATGTGAAACAGTGCCTTTTGTTTGGAGCATCGGCACCATCATTGGTCCCGCTATTGGCGGTACCTTTGCTGACCCCCACGAATCCTTCCCAAACATGTTTCCCAAGGGCTCCCTATTCGACCGATTCCCGTACCTATTGCCCAACCTTATCTGCGCCGGCATGCTTCTTATGAGCATCGTGCTTGGTTATTTTCTCCTCGAGGAGACGCATCCCGACATGCAACCCCGCGTTCTGCTTCCTGACGATACGTTCCTCTCCGAGAACACGCCCCTGATCGAGACGTCCGATGCGATGAAGCGCCCCGCTGTCGACCTTCGTGATGAGAACTACGGTACCATGCGGGCTCGGGATATTAAGAATACCAACCCTGCGCCAAAGGCTATCGAGAAGCAGCCGACTTACAACGTCTTTTCCAAGAAGATTATGGCAGTCATCGTCTCATTGTCAATATTCACCTACCACTCGATGACATTCGATCACCTTCTTCCCATTTTCTTCGAGGATGACAAGGTTCCTACCAGCCAGCCCTTTGGCATCTTCAAGGTTCTGAGCCCCTTCTACTCCCCTGGAGGCCTGGGACTCTCCCTTCAGTCGGTCGGCATGATCATGGCTATTCAGGGTGTCATTGCGCTTTTCATGCAAGCCGTCGTTTTCCCTTTGATGGCTGAGAGGCTCGGAGTTTACAGGCTTTTCATCCTGATCACGGTATTCCACCCTATTGTCTACTTTATCATGCCCTCGCTGCTCTTTGTGCCTGAGAGGCTCCTATACCCGGCCATTTACTTCTGTCTTGCAGTTCGCAACTTCTTTTCCATCCTCCTCTACCCTCTCCTCCTGATTCTTATCAAGGAGGCCACACCTAGTTTTTCTGTTCTGGGCAAAGTGAACGGGCTCGCTGCCAGTGCAGGTGCAGCATGCCGCATGGTGGCTCCGCCGGTGGCCGGATATCTGTATTCGGTGGGAAGGAAGATGGACTGCACCGCCTTGGCCTGGTATGGAAGCACGTTTGTTGCCATCATCGGAGCGATCCAGTGCTTCCAGGTTAAGAGAGATAGGTCGAGAGATTCGGGCGGCGATGACGGCATGACCGACAGCGACGGAGAAGTCACTCCTGCTGCCGAGGCGGCCTAAAGGTGACAAGCCTGGGAATGATAACACCCCGCAAAATGGAAACAGGCGGAACATAATATCCATAATGGGTACCAGAAAGGCAAGGAAGGAGGGAAATGATTTAATAACGACCACGGCTACATAAAAAGGGAACGGCACGGTGTTTTGGAACTGGGTCACGGTGTGCTTCTACACTAGTGAGCGAGCGTGCACTGCTTTTATTGCTTTTTCAACACGGGTAAAGCAAACCCGGAATGGGTTGAGTCCGACTAATAGGGACGCTGAACTAGGCTTGGGATGGTAACGGATGTCGGTGTACATGTCATAGACGGTTAGAAGGAACATAGAATGGACGCCTTGATTTCAAATGATTCAACTTATGAGCCGGTTGCAATAACAGTGACAATTATCGAGGATCTCCTTCACACTGGTTTTGACATTCACTGTCTCGGAAGACTTGCCTTCATTTCATTCTGAATACTCTCTTACCGTCTCCCTGAATTCATGCAGTCCTCAATGGCAGACATATTCCAATTCCCTTTCGCCTCTCCCTCGAAAAGAAAGACACAGCAACACGTACATTACCGACTGCTTCCTTGCAAACGGTTTGCCGAGATGAGATCCAATGGGAAGAAGGAGCGTGATTAGAGTACTCTGGATGACTGAACTTCATAATGATAAAACCTTTCGTTCAACACCTTGGACAAAAAAAACAAGAAACAAAAATTGGAAGGACTCTCATCTTGCTGTAAGGTGCTGGGATAACTGCGGGCTTCATTTCAAGCTTCGGACGCGACGGAATTCAATGAGTGCTGGGACGGAAGGTTAATGACCTGGGGAGGAGGTGGTTGAGGGAAGGAACTGTGTGCCTTCTTCACTCTTTTGCTGTTATCGACTCTGCTACACGGCAGGAGCAGACGTGCTTTGTTCGGAACGGTAAGTACCTCTAGCTACCTATTCTATCGAAATTGGGCCACACTAGACGGTTTGGTCGCACCTGCAGTATGTTTACAGCCGTGGCTCGTCACTGCTTTATATCATGGGGACCATCTGCGTACTATCGTCATTTTTCTCGTATAGCTCGGTTAACTCGACATTTGCCCTTAATTCACACATCAGTTGTTTGTAAACCACTGCATTGACATTGTATTCAACTCGCGAATTCTACCTCGTCATTCATCCATGTATTTTCCCTTCGCTCTCAAGCCCTAGTATGTCCAAGGGCCATCTCCGTCTCTCATCACCCTACACCACCTTAGGTATAAAGCTTGTTCGTCAAGTTATTAAAGGACAACCCCTCCTTAGCCAAATCATCCACATCAATCAAAAAGTTCAGCGGCATCTCCACCAGCGTTCCGCGAACCCTACCCAACCACTCCTTCACCTCCTCCACGCCGCCAGGGAACTCATCCTTCACCACATGTCCATAATCAACTTTACCCTTCTTGTATCCTTCCTCAGCCAACTTAGCCTCCGTACCAGGCAACACGAACTTCTCGCTAAAGAACTTGTCATAGTCCTCCCACGTGCGCACCGTGTCGTCGGGGACGGCATGGAACACCTTGCGGAAGATCTTGGTGTTGGCCTTGGCCGTCTTGTACCACAGCGCCAAGAAGTCGTCGGCAAGCGGATCCTCGACGAGCTGGTCGGCGTGCGAGCCCCAGTCGTACTCGTTGACGGCGTGCTGGTTGACGGGGGTCCAGTTATTGTTGGCGGCGTCCCAGCGCTGGTCGGGCAGGAGACCGAGGTGCTTGCGGAAGAGGTAGCGACGCAGCGAAGCGGCGAAGGCGGAGGCGCGGTAGGGTTGGCCGTTCATGGAGGATTCAACCCGGTTCTTGTCTTGGATGATGACGGCGATTTCCGAGTCGTGGTCGCCCATCTGCGAGCGGTCGTTGAGGTTGGCGGACCCGCAGATGACGACGCGGTCGTCGGCGATGAGAACCTTGGAGTGGATGTAGAGCTCTTCGCAGACGAAGGCGTCGATCTCGGATTCGGGAGAGCCGTTCCAGGGAACGCTGTGCAGGTCGGGGCCGTTGAGCATGTAGCAGGAGGAGATGGTGTCCCAGGTGCTGTCGGTGATCTTGCTGGCGGCTTCTTGGTAGCGCTCGTATTGGCTGTGCTGCCGTCCGCCGCCTCCTTCATAGCCACCGCCTTCGTAGCGACTGCCTGGTCTGCTGCTGCTCTGACGGTAATCCTCGTCGCGGTCTCCACCTCCGTAGCCGCTCTGCCTGCGGCCGTCGTACCGGTCATCACCACGGCCGCCATCATACCGATCGTACTCGTCGCGCTCATGTCTGCCGCCATCGTAGCCCCTTTCGTATTCACCTCTGCCGCCCTCGGAACCGCCCCTGCCTCCTTCGTAGCGACCTCTTTCGCCCTCGTAGCCCCTTCCACCTTCGTATCCGCCCCTTCCGTAGCCGCGGTCACCACCCCTGCTGCTCTCATACGGATCGCGGCTGCTCTCATATTGGTTCCGGTCATCATCAATGGCACGCTCGAACTTGTCGTCGTAATCCCGACGGGCGCCTTCGTAGCTGACTCCAGCATCCTTTGCTGCCTGAGCCATAGCAGCACTAGTGTTGATACGGTCGTAGTTGCGCAAATTGTAGAATCGGATGTAGTCCGCCGGGTTCTCAATACCCTCCCTCAGCAGACACTCGATGATGCTGTTGCCGCCTCTGTTGATGCTGAAGTACTGGAACTCCATGATAGCGCGAGTGCCGAGGGCTCCGTCGGACTTGAGATCGCCGGCAAAAGCAGGAACAGCGGGCATCATGACGAAGATGACAAACTTCTCGCCTGCGCGGTGGGCCCGGATGATACGGTCGACGATGGCCTTGCCAATTTTATTCTCGACGGGCTTCTGAGCGTTGGACGTAGCGGTGATGAAGAACTAAAATGAGTTAGTAACCGTAGGGGAGCGAAGGGGGATATCGTCTGACATACCTGGTTCTCAATGTAGATGAAGTGCTTGGCGTTATTGATGATCTCGATGTAGGCCTCGGCAATGGAGGCTTCCGTGTCATGACCACCCGACCATTGGGAGCAACTATTCTTGTCAGGCGCTACAGAACACGAAAGGGAAGAAGCAATTGGACATACCTTCGCACTACTTGAACCTTCATGCTACGTCTCGGATGTTCGCTCGAGCGCCTGCGATCGTCATGGTCCTCGTCGTCGGTGTCTCCCAAGAAACGGCGGGCATGCTGGCGCAAATGGAAAGGGGTTTCGAATTCACCGAAATCAGGGTAGGGAGGGTTGTCTCCATATCCATGATCACGGCTCTCTCCGTATCCGCGATCGCGGCTTTGCTCTTGCTGAGCAGCGTTCGCACTGATAAGGGCGTACTTTCCGGGGTCCTTCTCCTTGTACTTTTCGTTCCAGATGAAGGCCCTATAAGTCGTTAGCAAGATCATCGGTATTGAAGAATAGGATTAGACTAACCAGCGGTCGATGAAGTGATCAACTAGGTTATCGACAATGTGGCCTTGCAAGCTGATGCTGATATCAGACCAGCCCATTCTGGAGCTCTTGGTACGGTCGACTGTGTCATATGTTAGTCTAAATACCCGCAGAGCCAATCCTGTAAAACTCACGCTTGTTGTTCTCCCAGTTGCTGACATCCTCGAAGTCGTAGACACGAGCATTGTTGTAGTCCTGACCGGGGAAAATGATGTCGTTAAGGTTGCTGGGATGAGCATCGGCGATTGGGTGACTGTTCGTGTCCCATCTTCCGAAGCCTGTCTGATTGTTAGCGCATTTCATGGGAAACCAGCGTCAAAGAAAAACTTACACATATCCAAACCTCCCATGAATGCGAGTTTCCTATCAACAACGCACAGCTTCTCGTGATGGGCCCAGAAAAGGGTAACGTCATCCTTCGTTCCGTACAACGCGGTCAGGGTATCCTGCGGGAGCTTAGCCAAGCTGAATGTGCCCATCTGCATCTTGGACCGGAGATCGGCAAGGACATCTCTGCCTCTTGGGATGTGATCAGGATGTCTGAAGACCTGGATGTTCTTGTGGAGACCTTCCAAAGCTTTCCTCGTGTGCTAGAATTTCCTCATGGTTAGTTTTTGGTCTTGCAACTTTGTCGACGCAGTATCATACCTGAGAATTGACTGTGGTGGCGTTAGTTAGCTGTGAAAGCTCATTAAGAACCGATTGACTGGGGACTTACGAGTCAAAGCCTGTTCGACCTCCTTGTAAACAATGATATGGACCTTAACACCGCGCTCCGCAGCATTGCGCAACATCCGGTCAAGCCGGTACTGCTCATTCTTTGCAGGGGGGCGGCGGAGGTACAACTCAGGACTATCCAATTATTTAGTGACAGATCCAACTAGCAAAAGAGTCATAAAGGCATACCTCAACCACCAATCAAGGATGTAGATGCTCTCCTTGGCCTCTTTGAGAGTGATTAGCGGATGAACTGACCGACGGGGCCGATATGACAAGACAAATGTTGCTTACGCTCGAGAGCAATGGAGACGGCCCAGAAATAGGAGGCTCCATCGACGTACCACTTCACATCGCCTGAAGATTCAGGTGCGAAGGATCCGAAGCGGTTGGCTCCATACTGGTGAGGATAGGAGGTCTCGGGGACTTCATCGTCTCCGGCTTGCTGAGACTGAGCGTTGGCGGTAGTGCTGGCGTTGTCGTCATGATTGAGCAAACCCTCTACACCTGCTGTAACCTCCTCAAGCTTCTGCTTGAGCTTATCACGCAGGAAGCCCATGGTGGAGATGTCGTTGAGCCGGTGTGCGAGTGGTGTTGATGGGCGATTCTGATGGTCGGGGAGTTGAAAGATGGCGTAAGTGCGGGGCGCACTCTAGCAAATCTCGATGCTGTCGTACCTACTGTAGATAGAGGCGCCTGGCGTCTAACAGGCGGTGGTTTGTGTGAGACGTTGTTGTACAAGACGAATAATCGAGCGAGGACAGAAGACTGAAGAGGGTCCGTCACAGTCACAGGCAAAAGAGTTGAATCAGTGACAGAGCCGCAGAGTGGACACTGAAACAGTGTGCTCAGTCAGCTGCGTGTGTCGGGGAGCTGAAGGTGAAACGGAGACTGAAGAGATGATTTTGGGGGTGTTGTAGTATGATACGATGGCTTTTAAATGTTTGTTAATGGCCAACCACCCAACGAGCGGGGACCTGTTGGTGGGCACTTTGGCCGTTGCTTCAAGAGACCAATTAAAAGCTGAAGCGAAGCAGTGTTTACGACGACGGGCTTACGTATGTACAGATGTCCTCAGCGGTCCTGTTTCCAGCCAGCCAAGAGGCAAGCGAACCGAGGGATCCCATGAGGCCAACCAATTCGGGTCGTCAAGTTGCTGAGTTCAGCTGCCCTGTGTCAGAGTGGACCGCAGGCATGGGTAGGGCTGATGGGATGGAGTTTAGGCCCATCATCCCATCTCTCTGAAGCTGTCGGCTCGTCTCCTTATTGGTCGTTTTCATGTCGGCACGATGTCACCGAACAAAGTTCCCTGACGGCCCGGTGGTGATGACGAATGAGGTGCATTGCGATGCAATTCTTTTTCATACCCGTTGGTATAAGCGGAAGATGATGTCGAGATGTCTACCTGTATTCGTTTTAAGGCGGCCACTTCAAGGGCAGTCCCGGCTTCTGGACGTTGTACGTCCGCAGTCGGCTGTGTTGATCAGGGTCTTCGTTGCTTGTCGTCCCCTCCACCCTTTGGGCATTTCACCCCGCCTTTGGAAAAGAAGCTCTGCCGAGGTCGACGCACTGTTCCGGGGCCAAAAACGTGGCTGCCCTTGAGCTTCCCATATGAGGACCAGAATTGGCCATGAATTCGATGAATATGGCATTATCATGCTTTTCGTGAGGCCGAAGTATATGGATCGCATAGGATGAGTTGCACCACATAGAAGCGCGGAAGAGAAGGGGCAACGAGAGTAATGCGAACAACAACACAGTCCGGGCAAACATAACTTAATAAGATAAACTGGACACATGCGCAATGTGGTCGAGTTTCAGAATGGTGATGAGGCTTGGAAGTCTTTTCTGCCGACTGCTTGGAGTTCACAGAACATACGAGTGGAAGGATCGATTGAAAGTGCCGTTGGTGACGAGGTGGGATATTTGCCCCTGGAATTTCACGGGAAGGAAAGATTGGACCCCCCGCACTACCTAACAAAACGTGCTGTGGCGTAGGTGACTGCCCCTTGAAGCTCAGCCCCGCCGTTTGGTCCTCCCACTCCCGTCCATAACGTGATGGAAAGATTGGAAACTCAAGGTGCAATTCAGCCTTAAAACGCGTGAAGGAACGTAACGTAACGTAACGTAAGCGAACCCCCCTCTCCACTGCTTGTGAACGCGTGCCTGCCCTTGCTGCCGCTGCCGCTGTGACGGAAAAATGATCAGTCCTTTGCAGCTGTTATAGGCGCAGGTACAGTGCATTCGGTTTCACTATCGCTTTTCGAGATTTGTCCCGTTCCCGAGATCGTGACAGAAAAACATCAGGTACATACAAAACTTTGGTGAACCTTGGGCAAAAAGACCTTGAACAACCATCACCTCGGTCACTTCGTCTACTGCACCTCCATCACCCATCCACCCATCCACACCACTGCTTCACCCTTTGGAATTCGGAACGGGGAAGCGTGACTTTGTTGGTCCTCTCCCGTCTGTCCGGTCAAGCCCCCGATCTGGCTACAACCGCCGTCACCGTCTGCGCACACCGGGTATATTCCCTTCCCTGATCCGAGGTAAGAGGGAGGAGAAGGAGCGAAAGGCACATACCTCGAGACAGGGAAACCCCGAGGTTGGCGTACAATATTTCCTGTTTGAGGCCAAGGTCAGCAATTTATCACTGGCAACCTCAAGACCCGGAGTGGTTTATCACTCATGAATTTCACATTGTCCCCTTTTAACCCCCAATCTTCACCCACACTTTCCCACCAACTCATTCCCCCCTCTCCCCTCCCACATTTTCCCGTTGAGACATTTTTCTTTCCCCTTCCCAGTTTGGCCATCGCACCTTTCACACACCAGAAATCTTCACCCTTGGCGGAGACTGACTGACCGGCTCAAAGTACTTCTAGCTCGTGACTGCCCCCTCTCTCGGGTCAGGAAACAGACGGACGGCCAACTCAGTCCTTGTGAATTTGTCCTCATCACAAGGACATGATATCGACAAAGAACTACTACACCTCGGAATCATTGCAGGAACATACCAGCCTTATCAAGTACCACTATCTTCTTCGACGCCCACAGAGACCTTCACTCTCAGTCACCACTCACCATGGACCTCCCAACCCTCCCCCCACCCTCCTCCCCCTCCATGACCTACGTTTTCTCCCCCGACCAACACGGCCACCTCGTCCCCTGGATCGCCGCCCTGCACGCCTCCTGCATGACCATGGACCGGATGATCGGGCCCTTCCTGCCGCCTTTGGAAAACGGCAAGCTTTTGGGGTGGTGGAGGGAAAGAATCGCTGAGTCCAACCGCGGCACGCGCGTCATCGTTTTGCTCCTCCCCGAGACCCCTCCCGGTAGCAAACCGGTGGGTAACGACCTGCGAGGACTGGCGATGCTTAAATTGTCAGATACGGAGACGGGTTCGTTTAGGGGGAAGATTGACACGTTGTTGGTGAATTCAAAATTTCGGAGGCAGGGAGGCGCGAAGGCGTTGGTGGATGCGTTGGAGTATGAGGCTGCTAGGAGGGGGAGGACTTTGTTGGTGAGTTTGTGGTCCATCCCTTCTCTCTGTCACCTTGAAACGAGAGAGAGAAAAAAGAGGAGAGAAAGAAAGAACTGACAGAAAGGGAAAAAACAGCGCGTAAACACCGAAACAAACTCCGCCGCCGAAGCAGCCTTCAAGAAATTCGGCTACATTGAGTTCGGCCAAGTGCCCCAGTTCAGCAAGGCCGTCGTTCCTCAAGGCAGCCTCAAGAAGAGCGAGACGTTTTTCTACAAGGATCTTCTCTCGCTTTCACAACCGTCGTCTGGTTCCTCCTCCTCTTCCTAGGAGTCTTGGGAGACTTGTGAGACTAGGGAGATTAGGTTGTTGGCGGATTGGGAGTTATGAGCAGAGCGTACTGCTGAAGTATTCAAGTTCTTTTATCTTTTTCAGTACCAGTTGAGTCTCTTTTTCAGTTACTTTCTTCATACTCTTTGGGGCGTTTTCTCTTTTCTAGTTTCTTTTCGGTTCTGGTCTGGGTCTGGTCTGGGTATTGGTAAGGGTGTTCTAGAGAAAGAAAAGATGAAGCCCGCGCTTTTCACATCATCGGAGGGCTACCTCCTTTTCGCTTTTCCTTCTTCTCGTTTCTCGTTGCCGCCGTGGTCAGTTTGGTCATGACATGTTTTCAATGAATGTACATATGATAGGATATTTTGTTAAAGCGGCTGTATGTGTGGTTTTCTATACACGAATGTTCATGTCTGTTTACTTTCCTCTTTAGCTTGTCAAGTTATTTCAGTCAGGTTGGGGTTGGGAAAAAGAGACACACGCAAGTGTTTTGGTTAGAAGAAAAAGCGAAATTATGTTCCTTGACCCGATAGGTTTCTTCTGTTTACACATTCACAGAATTGCAGTTGTTACATACGTCGTGTCGTCAGGGTCTCAACCAAATCCTCAACGGGATGGAATATGCGGCCACTTATCGAGGCCAGCTCTACCAGCCAACGAACGGTCAACCTCCCGAAACGTCGGGCCAAGGGGCACAAGCGACGGCACACTGGCAACTTAACTGACCAACCGGACTTGAACCGTGAACTTCGGTTTGACCCGCCGTTGTTGGTTTTACACAACCAACTACCTAAAGGTCTATCGCCAACGGAACAACAAGCAATAGAGGGCTTTTGTTCATCCACCAAAAAGGTCACCGAGGCATCTCGTCACTTCTCAAATTACGAGCAGATTCAACAAATATCCTACACGCCAACTCTATTCTACACAAAGGGGGTCCCCACGTACTTGATACGAGGAGTAACACCACAAGTAACCTAGTGTAATGGGATATATAAAAAAGCATGGCCAAGGAGGAAGAAAAAAAACAAGAGAAGTGTACCTCTAGTAATATCAATACCAAATACCCAGTCAAGGAGGCTTTCAGTTCGGGTTTTCCTTTTAATAAGCCAAAAGCCCCCAGTGATGCTCTGTCCGCCAGACATCCCTTCTATCCATTCCTCCCATCCCCCAAAATTCAGCCTTCGCAATTATACACAAATTTGCTCGCTGCCTCCTCATCTCATTTGAGCCCCTTCCTCCACACCTAACCATCAGTCATTAACTACAACTTGCACGCTGTACATCCCCCCCAGCCGCGTGCACATATGTAAAATCCAGATCTCTTTCCTGATGAAGTATAAACCAACACACAACAGCCCTTAGACCAAGACCGTATTTTAATCGGCCTTGGGTCCATTGCTGCTACCACCGCTGCCGCCAAACACGCTCTGAATGAAGCCGCCGGTGCTGCCCTTCTCGCTGGGAGCACCAACACCGCCCTCCTCCAACTTGAAGTGGGTACCGTGACCGGCTCTCCTCTGGGCGCGAGCGCTGTTACGGAACCACGAGAGGCAGCCGAAGGCGATGCCGAGGATGCAACCCATGGAAAGGTAAGGATGCTCCGAGAAGGTCATGCGGATGTCGAAGAAGATCTTCTCGAAGGCCGAGATGGTGAGCTTGGGCTTGATGTTGAGGGGGTTCTGGGAGATCTTGGTGATGGTCTCGAGGATGGAGGTGCGGCTGGGGACGATGGGGTTGCCGGTGGTGGTTTGGTCCCAGTAGCGGCGGTTCTGATTGGGAAAGTATGTTAGCAAGCGTTCAACGAGTGCCTAAAAGCTGTGAAGTGGGGGTTGAACACTTACATCCTCATCGTTGATGATGATCCGGTCACCAGTGTCCTTAACATCAATACCGTAGGTGGTCCTGATCCACCTCTGCCAGAAAACGCCATCAACCCAAGCAAAGGTGATCTCCTTCCTGTCCGCCCTGTCCATGTTGATGCGGATGTTCTTAGCGTTGCGCAAAGCACGCTGATCGTTGCGGTCCTCGGCCTCCTCGATGCGCAGCTGCTTGGCGTTACGGAGCTCCTGCCTTTCCAGCTGGAAGAGCTGGATCTGCTTGTCCATCCACTCGCTGGCGGCCGACTTCATCTCGCGGATGGCGCCATTGAACGACTCCTCGTCGTCTCTGTTAAGGAGTCCGAGGACAACGATCTTGCCATCCATGATCTCGCGGGCGTTGGAGGCGGTCATCTCGGGAACAATGGGCAGCCAAACGGACTTCATCCAGTTAAGAACCTGGCGAGTGCCGCGCATCTCGTTGGGCGTGAGAGGCTGATAGTAGGTGGGACGGCCTTCGCGAGAGACGAGCAGGCGGGGCCAGGTGGTGATCTTGAAGCGATCGTACATTTCGGGGTCGCGGGTCTTGACGAGCTTGGCACGGCCGATAAGGCTGAGAGGAAGACGCTCAAGGGCGAGGAAATCCTCGGTGGTGGTGGCATGATCGTAGAAGTAAACAAAGATGACCTCCTCCTTCTCCTCAAGAGCCTTGAAAGAAGCGGCATCGACGTCCTGTACACCGTTAGAGATGTCAATGGCCTTCTCAGCATACGCGAGGAAGTCACCGAGACCACGGAGGCCAGTGTACTCGACACGCTCGCCTCCCCGGAAGAACTGAATGGTGGGGTAACCGGTGACACGGACGTCCTTGCAGAGGCGGACCTCCTGCTCGCAGTTGACCTCGCCGATGTTGAGGCGGCCCTTCATCTCGCGAGCGACCTGAGCCCAGTTGGCGGCCATGGCTTGGCAGTGATGGCACCAAGGGGCATAAAACTTGATGAACCAAGGCTCCTGGGTCATGGTGACCTGGCTCTGGAAGCTCTCGGCAGTCAGGGGCTGGGAGATGCCATTGGGGTTAGGAGTAGTCTTGGGCTTGTTGCCCTTGATAGACGCGGCGGCAGCGGCAGCGGCAGCAGGGGCCTCGTAGTAAGCAGCAGGCGTAGACTTCTTCTCCTCCTCTTTGGCCTTCTCAATCTTGGCCGTGGCCTCGGCAGAAGGGTCGGCCTTGGAGGCGGCCTTGGTTTCCGTGGCCTTGTCCCTTACCTTTTCCACAACCTTTTCCACAACCTTATCCGCGGCCTTATCCTCGGTCTTGGGAGTGGGCATCAAGTACTCGTCGTTTCCGGTGATGAAAGTATCCTTAACAGGTTGTTCGACCTTGGCAGAGTCCTTGACAAGATCGACCTTGGGCACATCCTTGACGGAATCAACCTTGGATGCTTCCTTTGTATCCTTGGTGGCGCCGGCCTTGGGGACGTAGCCAGGGGCAGAGGTATCGCCGGGCTTAGGGAGCTCGAGTTTCGCGGGTCTTGATCCGGGCTTGGTCTCTTCCAGAGCCTTCTCCACCACCTCGCTCAGAACACTCATGGATTTGACGCCCTTAAGAGCCTCGACCTGTTCGCCATTCTTGTAGAGGGTAGTTGTTGGGTAGGAAGATGTCTTGTGTGCGCTGCACAGATCATAGTACGCCACGCAGTTGATGGTGCCGAAGCGGAAGTCGTAGAAATTGGTAAAGTTCGCGTTCTCGTTCCCGACGGGCTTCGATGTGTAGTAGAACTCGTATAATGTTTGGTATGTGGGAGCAAAGTCAATGCAGTGGGGGCAGTAAGGGCTGCAGGTGCGAGGTGTCAGCTAACGCGGTCGCATGCTTACCAGACCTGAGTCTCGAAGACCAAGAGACGGGAGCGGCCCAAATACCTGTAGTGCTTAACCATCAGCCATTTGCTGGCTTTGGATTCCTTCTCCCAGTTGTCGGGGGTGAGCTCGATGAGTGGTGGTATCGATACGTCGTTGAACTTGGTGTACTCTGTCACGTCGTCCTCTGCTTCTGTTGTTGCCGTCGTTGATGCGGCAACGGCCAGACGGGCCGCGCCCAAGAAAAGGGGAAGCCACCTCATGGTCGTGGCCAGGAGTATGCGAAAGATAAGTTGTGATGTTTAACAATGTCGGGGCCTGATTGTCGCACACTGCATCGAAGAGTGAACCAGCACCGCCTGGGTGGGAAGAAACGCCTTAGAACCTAAATCGAACCCAATTCGTGCTGGACGGGTCGATCGCGACGGGATGGTCGTCGATGGTGGCGTGGGAAATATGGTGCACTGAGTGGTGTTCACAGTCAACAACCAAAAGGATGCGAGACGAAACCGCCTTTGGAAATAGTAGAAGCGTAGGTGGTGTTTGTCTGCTGGCAGCATGGGACAATTCCACCTCAACCCGCTACTTGCTTCAGGCGACGGGGGGCCAGGGGGTTCAAAGGGATTCAGGAGGCGATCGAGGCAATGGCGGCCGGCCGTGCTGGCCCCTGGACTCTCAAGGCCCGCCCAGGGGGCTAGAACGATTTCAGCCAAGACTCATCAGTGGGGCACACGTCGCGGGAGCCGAGCCAAGCCACAGGAGGCTGAAATAAACACTTCCCCAAGCCAGTTCGAGTTGGCCATCCAACTGACGACAACACAATCCATCTCATGTTGTCGAAAATAAACAACATTGAAATCCATTGTTTCTTTTCGGCAAAGAATATGATTTCATACGAATGTCAAAGCTTCTGTGAAAGTTAGTTCCTTGGTTGACAATTGGTTGACAGTATTACTCCCTGAGACGCCTGGTTCACGACGGATTCATGCCATCAAGAGACTCGCAATCATTTGGTCATCCTTGCACAAAGAGGGACTAGAGTTATAAAGAGACTCGAAGGATTCATTTCAGTTTCTCAATCCCCCAAAAAGCGAATTGGAGGACTTCCAGTTGGTTTATCACGCTTTGAGGACGAATCACCCTTAACAGACAACACCTGGGCAGCTGGACAACCTGAAGGGAACGGAACGGCAACAACGACACGTCAAAGACTCTGTCTTGGGAAGAGCAAGGAAGTAAAACCCCACAAAGTCTATGCTTAAGACATCTCATGCTCAGAATCTACACCAGTCTGCCAAGATACACTCATATACCTCTCATCCTTCGAATCCCAAGCGTGCACCGTCGGCGACACAATTTGATGGTTAGTGGACTGACGACAACTGTGTCGACAACAATGGAGAGCAACCGTCCGTCAAAGAGAACAGTTCGAGATGCTGACCTGGGTGAAGCCGGTGAAGCCCAGAATGGCGGAAGTAGCAGGGCAACACCACGATCTTTCAGTCGTGCTGTCAGCCCTCCACTCAAGAAACGCCGCACAAGCCCAGAGAAAGAAGAAGAAACCCTTCCCACAGAGCAGCAGCCATGTCCATCTCAAAGAGTCGTCGAGTCGCCGTTTCATCTTACCATCATTCGCTCGTTGGGACAGGGTTCCAACAAGGATACCGTATCACTAAAGGACCTCCTCGGTGACCCCCTGATCAAGGAGTGTTGGGAGTTCAACTACCTCCACGACATTGACTTCCTCATGAGTGCGTTTGATGGTGACGTCCGCCATCTGATCAAGGTTCATGTTATCCACGGCTTTTGGAAGAAGGAGGATCCCAATAGGCTGCAGATACAGGTATGTCAAACTCAAAATATCATGTTATTGCTCAGTTCTGACCCACCACCTAGTCTGACGCCGCTCGCTATCCCAATATCACCACCCATCATGCCTATCTTCCTGAACCTTTTGGCACCCATCACAGCAAGATGATGGTGCTCTTCCGAGCAGATGATACAGCGGAGATTATCATCCACACGGCCAATCTGATCCCGAGAGACTGGGGCAACATGACACAAGCCGCCTGGATATCTCCCCGACTTGCCCTTTTGAAGCCAGACACCGAGCAGCCAACTTCTTCTACTCGGGCCTCACCACCAGCTGGTTCCGGTGAGAAGTTCAAGATAGACTTTTTGAACTATCTGCGCTCGTATAGGGCTGCGTGCAAACCTCTCGTGGATCAACTCTCCAATTATGACTTCTCATCAATACGTGGCTCACTGATAGCCAGCGTCCCAGGGCGGCACTCTCTCGTTGACGACTTCCCGACCCGCTGGGGCTGGGCTGCGATGAAGGAAACTCTCAAATCGGTCCCCGTCCGTCAAGCGGCGGATCGTAGTGGCGGTGGTGATGTCGGTGATGTCGGTGAAAAGGCCGAGATCGTAATCCAGATATCCTCCATCGCCACCCTGGGTCCAACAGACAACTGGCTCAAAAACACCCTTTTCGAAGCGCTCAGCGGTTCCAAAGGCCCCAAGACCCTGTTGTCGTCGTCCAAGTCCAAACCAGACTTCAAGGTCATCTTCCCAACGCCGGACGAGATCAGGAAGTCACTTGACGGCTATGCGTCCGGTGGTTCCATCCATACCAAGATCCAGTCCGCTCAGCAGGCGAACCAGCTCCAGTATCTGAGACCGCTGTTCTGCCACTGGGCGAACGACTCGGCCGATGGAATCGACCTAGACCCTTCAACAACCCCCATCCGCGAAGCAGGCCGCCAACGCGCCGCCCCTCACATAAAAACCTTCATTCGCTACGCCAACCACAAAACTAAATCCTCCATCGACTGGGCCCTTCTCACATCAGCCAACCTCTCCAAACAAGCCTGGGGCGACGCGCAGAGCAAAAACAACGCCGGCGAGCCGCATGTGCGTATTTGTTCGTATGAGATTGGCGTGCTGGTGTGGCCGGAGTTGTTTGCGGATGGGGGGAAAGCGGTTATGGTACCTACTTTTCTTACGGATACTCCTCCAAATAGGAGTAAGGATGAGGCGTCTTCGGCTGGGGAGAAGGGTGGGACTGTTGCGTCAAGCAGCGGGAATGGTGAGGAGGAGTCAACGGTGGTGGTAGGATTGCGAATGCCATATAACCTCCCGTTGCAGAGGTACGGGCCGCAAGAGGTGCCTTGGGTTGCCACGGCGAACCACTTGGAGCCAGACTGGATGGGGCAGGTTTGGCGACATGAGTGAGTTGCGGAAATGGTACGCAGCTGATCAGTCTATTGATGTGGGTGGTTAATCTGCCTCCGAAATGAACTTCTTAACGAGCGTATGTGGTCAGTATTGGACGGCATAACCTTCCCATCTGGTGTTAAATTGATACCCCTTCCGTTTTCCTCCCATATGGATGTGAATTCCACACGCGGCTCAAGCCCCCTCGTCATGCCATGTCATGTACAGACGGGATACTACAGACGTCTCAAATGTAGTGTAACTGAACCCGCAGGCAACCGGAGATATTTCTTGTTTGCAGATCTCGGCATATAGACAAGACATAGGTAGCTTGGACTACGTATCTCGTTACTGCCTGGCTGTTGGCAGTCATCCCTGATGTTTGCACTGTTAACAAGACCTCAACAGCACCTTCCTGATTATTTTCGTCCAGACAAAGATCGACACGACATCTCTTGTGATAGTGGAACCACGGCTTCCATCGTACCACAAGGGCCTTCGCCGCTTTCCATCACCGACTAGTCTCCACAGACAGACCGCGTGCAAACATGGCCTCGAACACTCTTCGATCTTTGTAAATGGCATTATATTATAAGCTCAACGGGGTATCTAAACTCCTTAGTTGGAGCCAACAGCCTCGGGGGCCTTGTTCTCGTCGTAGCCGTACTGGGTCTTCATCTCCTCGACCTTGGCGACGTACTTGGTCTGGGCCTCCTCGGCCGAGATGCCCTCGTCGACAATCTTCTGCCAGGCGTTGTACTTGGCCTTGCCCTGTTTTTTTGGGTAAGAGGGATATGTTAGTTACTGTAGTTGGGCACACACGCGGGCCGATGTTTGATTCTAGTCTTAGGAGGATGGGGACAGCTATAGGGTATGGATGGATGGAGCTTTCGTGACTCGACCGACGGCTAAAAGAGCGCGCGCGTGAGGAAGCGAGATGGGATGGAGTGATAAACCGCGAAAGACGACGGAACGGAACGGAAACGAACCTTCAGGTCGAACATGCCAGGCTTGTCAGCCTTGGAGAAGTCGGCGCCGGTAGCGACCTTGTAGAGAGCTGTGGATGACGAAGAGAGAATGTTAGCTAGTTGCTGCCTTGCCCGTGGTTGTCTTGTCTTGACTTGTTGGAGCTCCAGCTTTGTTTGATCGCGCGCGCGAGGCTAGTAGGTAATATAGCCCTCGACTGCTTTGTGGTTGTCGAGCGAGCGCAAGAGAGTATGGGAGTGTGGGACGTGGACGCGACGCACCATAGATCTCGAGGAGATCATCGTTGGAAGGCTTGGAAGTAAGCTTCTTAGAATCGGCAACGGCCTTCTCGAAAGCGGCAGACATTTTGATTGTTGGGGGGGGTTGGTTTGGTTGGGGTCTGTGGTGAGCAGCTTTGAGTTAGAGACACGGACGTAGAGGAAGATAGTTGCGCGTCGCGTACGTACAATGGGTATATATGGAACTTGAAGTTGAAGATGGGGAGAGAAAGGAGAGAAGAGTTCGGAAGATTGAGGGTTAAAGCAGGGCAGTTCTTTAAGTACGCCAAGTACCTTTACCTTGTACACTACAGCACGACTTGTTGAGGATCCAAGGATGGGATGAAATGCGACTCTCGAACCGGATTGGCGGGGTAGGTACCTTCCAGGCTCCAAAGTGCGGAGTTAGCACTGCGCTGTGGACTTTCCAGCTGGGGGGAGCGGCCAGCAGCGACGGGAGTGGAGGAGGGGTCTTTTCCCCTGGAAGCTCTTTCCATGTGACCATGAGCGTCATCGCCCCACTAGTTATCGATCCGAACACCCTCTTCCTCTTCAACTCCTTCCAACCTGACAGCCTCACTTGACGCCTAATAGAACTACATGATCCAGATTTCCCAGTCAAACGTTGTTGGTGCCTAAACTTCAGGATGATCAAAATCCAGGAACCCGAAACAACATATTACTTGTGCCTGCATGCTCAGTAGGACATGTCTTGAGAATGGCACTCCAGTAGATCCAAAGTCTTTTCACGTTGATAGAATTTTAGGAATATATATCGGGTTGGCGTATACGTTTAACTGCTCTACTCCTTTCACATTTTCATATTATCTATAGCGCCAACAAGTAAATCATCACGATGCTTTTGCTTAGACAAGTCCGGGGTGTAAAGACGCGTGAGTTAAGGCACTTAAAGGTCACTGAGGAGTACAGCCAGTATGTAAGGCTGTGTACCTGCGATCTGAGCTGGTGATGGACACCATTATACTCTCATGTCATTGTATCCGAGAACATGTCTTCAGTCAAGATATAAGCCATCAGGTAGCTTCCTTTTACTCCACTGAATACCATTAAGAGATTATGATGTCTTAGAAAGATGAAACGTAAGTGATAGATGAACCCAATCATTCCTTTCCCTGATCCTCACCTCGAGGAACCCAACAAAATATTCCAGCCCGCTCTCTCTCTCTCTGTTCAACCCATCTCCCTGTGCCAGGCCCTCACAGCTTACCTCCCAACCTTCTCCTCCTCAATCTCCCTCCTCAGCTGCTCCAACACCTCCTGCCTACTCCTCAAATGCGCCTCCAACCCTTCCACCTGCTCCTTAACCGTCGCCAAGTCATCCGCCACGCTCTTCAGGCTCCCACCAGCCGCCGCCTTCCCCTTCCCCTCCTCCAGATCTCTCAGCTCTTTGCGCTTATAATCCAACAGCTGCTCCAACTCCCTCTTGACCAGCGCCGGCTTCGTATCCCTCTTCCCGCCCCTGCGACGGTTCGCCGCCTCCTCCACCTTCGCCATCTTCTCCTCCAGCTCGGCCAGCTGCTTCTTCAGCCTGACTTCCTCCCACTGGTCGTCCGTCTGCTCGGACGAGAAGTCGGTGCCGGCCGTCTTGAACGAGGAGCGGCCCAGGCGCGTCAGGTACTGGTCGCCGAACTTGGCCTTGCGGCCGGTAGAGGTCTCGTCGTCGGCCTTTTGGGCCCAGCGCGACTGCGACGGGTCGTTGACGTTGTAGGTGATCTTGTTGCGCTCGAACGAGGCGCGGAGCGAGGCGGGAACGGTGCGCGGGATGCGGAACCCTTCGTGGCGGTAGTTCAGGATGTGCAGGAAGGCGAGGCAGGCGTCTTTGTTAATGGTTGATGAGGCGGACGGGTTGATCAGGTTCCAGGCAGAGCGGATGTCGGTGTCGGGAACGGAGAGGGAGTCGTAGAGGTCTTGGAGGGCGGCGACTGCGGGAGGGAGGGCAGGTTAGCATAGGTTAGGGAAAGGAAGGAAAGGAAGGGAAACAAACATACAGGAAACCTCGCCGCGCATATCCCGGTTTTCTTGATAGATCTGCTCGTACTTGGACTTATCCGCCGGGCTCATGTACCAGTCAAACCCATCCTTCAAGCCGGGGGTATCATCTTCATCTTCGAATTGCTCGAATTTCGGCGCCTTGCCGGTTAGCGCGCGGTTCGCTTGCACAAGATGGGCTTTGGATTCGGGGACAAGCCAGTCTGGGAGAGTTGTCGGGACATCTGCGTATTCCTGTTTCCGTCGTCCCGTGTTAGTTCTCTGATACTGCTATTGCTGCTCCCTCGCTCGCTCGCTCGCGTCTTCAGGAAGGAGGTAAACGAACCCCGTTCAAAAGGTCAAAGATGACCCTCATCGCAACGCAAAACTCTTCGAAATCCAGGTTCCCGTCATTGTCCACATCGGCCAGATCCCAAACGCGCTCCAGCTGGTCATCGCGCAGGCCACTGTTCTTCAGCACGGGCGCCGCCTGCTCGCCCGTCAGGAACTTGCCGCCATTTGTTCGCGCCGAGAAGATGTTCCAGTACGTCTCGATTTCCTGCGATTCGATTTTTGGCGCCATTGTCGCGGTTGGCTTCGGAGTGGTGTATAAAACGTGTAAGTGAGTTGGAAAGTTGGCGAGAAGCTACCTCTCTGGAGCCGAAGGGCCGTGAACCGCAATGGCACAACCTAGGTCCGGGGGTAACGGCGTCGGGTTCCTGTCGGGTGGTGATGCGGTCGTTGACGGGAGCGCTGATTGCCCGTCCTCGAAATGATGGGGAGCAATTGACGTTCAGTTGGGCGAGACGGTCACGGAGATAAGCGGTACAAGGCGGAAATTGATACTCGGTCAATGGGAATCAGTTCGATTGGGTTGAGGTTATCTCGAGGGAATCAGGTCGGGTGTTGCAAGTGTACAGCCCCGTAGCGCGGTGTAATTACAGTGGGAAGTTGTCAGGGCGGATCCCAACTGCACCTCTCTTGTCGGTGGATGATGCCTCGCAGCACGCACATGGCTGTTGTGCCTTGAGGTGCCGTAGCTTCGAGGTGCATGGGGCTCCACTTTTTCTCTGCCCCTGAGCCCCTTTTCCATCCAAACAATCATTGCGAGGCTCTTCAACTTTACTCCCACCGGTAGCCTGACTCGATATCAAATTCTCAAAAAACAGCAAGAACTTTGTTTCTTTGACACCCAGCTACCAGCCTAGTTCGGGTTACAGATAGGGCGCAGTTGCTCGCTGGATAAACAAACCAGCTCAGCTGTCAGTTGGTGCTGACTTCTTCCACGTTCATGAAGAGCAGAGCCAGACGCCAGGATATGGAACGAAGCAAACCCAGCTTCATGAGTCATTGTAGCCCTCTTACCTTTCATTCACAATACGGTCCGATGGTGTAGTTGGTTATCACGTCAGTCTAACACACTGAAGGTCCCCAGATCGAGCCTGGGTCGGATCAACTGTGAATTTCTTTTTGAATCTTTTTTGCACAGTCTCTTGTTATACGGACAGATGTCCCAGAACGGATTCACTTTTCCTTTTTGACCGGCCATAGGATCATGGCGAAGTTGTCTCTCCCAATGCGAGAGACCTAGGCGGACCTTCACTCGGTTTCATAGCCGCGTCCAGCACTTCTAACGATAACCTTGAACCCGCCTAACAGATATCGTTCCAAACCAATGTTCCTTCTTCATTACTGCTCCCAATAATAATAACCTAAGCCCGGACCATAACCGCTTCATGTTCACCACCCATTAATGCTTATAATCCATCCTATCATCCCCAATGACCCCCCAAAACTCCTCCACAATCTCCTTCTGCCCGCTCTCCGCCCCCCTAACGGCCAGATACAGCCTCGAATCCAGCTCCGGATTCCAATCCCCCGGGTTCCCACTAACCATAATCCCGCCCGCCTCCTCAAGGATACACCACCCCGCTGTCACATCCCACGCATAACACCCGCCCTCCCAGTACATATCAACCTGCCCCGCCGCCACGGCACAAATATTCAGCGCCGCGCTGCCCAAACTGCGCAAGCTATGCACCATACTGCCCCCATTCTCTTTCGCGGCGGTCAACTGCCTAAACACCCTCGTCTTGATATCAAAGTTCTTCCCATCTCTTTGACTGCCCCACTCGACCGCCACCAGGGCCGTAGACAAGTCTCCTAGCGGCTGTCCCCCGTTCAGCGGCAACCTTTGCTTCTGACCCTGCCCTTTGCCTGGTTCGAGAGAGGCGTTGCGCTGACAGGAGGCACCCTGCCCCCTGATGGCCGTCCAAAGGGTGTCGAGAGCGGGGTTGTAGACGACTCCCACCGCGGGGCGGCGGTCGAGAGCGAAGCCGAGCGAGATGCAGAAGCCGTGCGGGTAGCCGTGGACGAAGTTGGTGGTGCCGTCGATGGGGTCGACAATGAAGGTCGGGGCGGAGGTGACTTTGGTTTCGCCGGCGACGTAGGTCTCTTCGCCGACGAAGGAGAAGGAGGGGTATTTGGATCGGAGGGTGGTGGAGACCATGCGTTCTACGGCTTGGTCGGTTTCGGTGACTATGTCGGCGGCTGTTGGGTAGGGGAAAAGGGGGAGTTTGTTAGTTGAGGTTGCTTGCTGAGGATGGGTAGGTGAACTGCTGGGGAATAACTCGAAGGATAATCAGGATGGGAGAGGCACGTACAGTTCATCTTTGAACCCTTGTCGATGTTGTTGGGGTTGGCGGCGAGGATCATGCGGCCGGCTTCAAAGGCGACCTCCACGAGAGTATCGTGGATCTCTTGGAGGTTGATGTCGGACATGGTGATGGTGGTTGTCGTAGCTATTAGATATTCGAAATGCAATTGTAGAAAGTAAAAGACAAGATTAAACGACAACGGCGTCGTAAAGGTGGTTTATATATAGGTGAACAGCCGTCTCTACAGTTGGTGAAGAGAAGTTTCAATGAAATTGGTATATTAGAAGGAGAACCTTGTTGATTGGAAGCTTTCAGAACTCGGGGTACATAAGCTTCAACATAACATACGCGGGGGCTCGGCCAGCTCGGCGAGGGTGGGGCGGGATGCGGCCGAAGTGGGGTCTTAAACATGCTCTCTTTTCGGTTTCATCCCATCATCCGGTGTCCCGAGCGAGACATTGGACGGCCGCAAGGTTGGTAACGCACGAGGCAAGGACAGGATGACAGGATATGATGGTGTACGATCGAATACTGCATGTATCATATGTGTTCCTCTTTGATTCTGGAAGAGGTGTTGTGTTGGAATGCGTGTGCCACTCGTTCTTTGTGCGAGAACTCGGTTGGTCACCGTTGACAATCCTCCCTCCCTGGCCGGCCACGAGTTCCGGTGTTGGTGTGTTTGGGCACTCTCAACCCATCGATTGATACTGACGACTGATGCGTTGCTTCTCGTATGGCTTCTCTCATTTTCAAGTAACTCTTGCGGAAGTAATCGAACACACAGATAGAAAAAGAGCCGTGCCCCAACTCCCAACCAACCGCCCTTCCCAGAAATGATGAACCATCCAAATCCAAATGTTGCCCTTGCCGCCTTTTCGGACAAGTGTATCCGTTAACAGCTAAACGAACACCTTTTCCTCATAAAGACATCGGCCTCTCATGGAATATGTAGCCGCGCCTTTAACACCCCAGTAGACCATCCCTCGTGGTTTTCGTAGTTATCGGAGGCCCGTGAAGGCTTCCATCCGTTTTGTTGTGCTGCAAGTAATACACATCACCTAGGTTATCGCCACCTCAAACATCCTCCCTGAAAATTGACCTCCTCTCCGCGGGGCTCTCAGGCTCGCCATTGTTGTGGCCACTCGGTTTCGAGGCTCCCGTGCCCTCAATCGGACGGGGGCTGACGCCTCTCATGCTAACGTTGCTCTGATCCACGGCAGCATCATCGAACGGGTTTTGGGAGGCAGGCGCACTCAGACCCTTGTTCGCAGCCGGGCCAGGAGAACGGCTCCTCCTTCTGCCTCTCTCCTCATCGGGATCCGCGAACGGGTTGCTAGTGCCAGGCTGAGCGGACGACCCGTTGTTGCCCGGGTTGGTCGCCAGGTTCATCTGGTAGCTGCTTCCTCCGTAGCTGGTATCATCACCAAGGTTGTTGTGCCGAGGGGGCTGCATTTCCGTCTCCTCGTAGTATGTGGGTCCATAGCCATCCGCCTCATGTCCAACGCGCGCATCCCATGCCTCATCTGGGTCGAGGGGTCCGAAACCGCGGCTCCTGGCGGCGTTGGCGTTACCACCGGAGGGCTCGTAGGCACCTGCCGCAGTGCGATTGTTGTTCTTCTTAAACTTGCCGAACCAGCCCTTAATGCCACCGGAAGAAGAAGAAGAGGTGTTGTTGGCGTAAGGAAGCGAGTTCGAGGGCTCGGGCCAGAAAGGGATGTAAGAGGTAATGGGTGGTGGTGGGAGCTGGAAATATGATGTTAGTCAGGGTTTCAATAATGGTTCATATGTAAGAGGAATTTGGAATTTGGAATCGCAGATTGCAAAGAACAGGCGACATTGGACATTGACGAATGACATACCCCGAGGCGTGTTGCTTGGACGCGTGTGATTAGGATATAAAAGATGGCGGCAGCCACCACTGCGAGGAAGACGCAGAGGATAACAACGCTAGCCGGCCCCATGGTGAAGGTCGAGTCGGGTTTGTTGGCTCAGTTCCTTCCGCTTGTCTGTAGTTGGATAGGAGGAGGAACCGGGCGGAACGGGCGGATCGAGATCAGGAGGATGTCAAAGGGGTCGTCGGGCGCAAGTGATCCTCCGCTCGCATCTGTCGTGGTTGAAGTTGTCGGAGATAATTTTTGCGGTCGCTCGTTTGACGGTTTGGTGTGAGTGTGGGTGTAAAAGAGAGGTTGGCGCAAAACCGGCAAGAAGGCAGCCGTTTCGTGGAGTTCGCAGACGGTTGGGTCCCGGGGCGTGTAGTACAGGTACCTGAGTCTGAGGTACTGTTGTTGCTTGTATGTTTGTATGTAACACGAGAAGAGAGAACGAGGCTTTATCGTGTGTACTCTGCGGGTGATACGGATTCCGGACCGATAGGAGAACAACGAATGGTGGAGGAGGGTGGTGAAGTTGAAAGCTCCGCGACCACCGAATTGAAGAGGGAACGCACTGCGTCAGCGGGGTTTCCCTGCCCGCCCACGACCGGTGGGCGRGCGGGACTTCTGGGCCAAGACGACAAGGATGAGTGGCCGCAAACATCCAAGATCAGCCAAGACCGCCGATTATCTAAGCCCAAAGGGGCAGTAACGGTCCACTGCAAGCTTAGCGGGTGCCTGCCGCCCTAACCCTGTCCAGGTACAAACTGAGGTGTGCTTGGCAGGTCAACTTGCGACCTTTTTGTTTCTTTTCTGTCACATATGATCTTCACATGTGTACCACTCACAACACCGCTGCGTCGAGTTTCCTCTCTACTTTTTGTCAATTGATATTTTCAAGCTCTTCCGATGTAGGAGACATAAGGGATTATATCCAGTCAAGTGAAATACCAACTGGTCAGGCATGCCAAGTCCAGAGAAGTCGAACCGTGGACTTGGGGTGGGGAGCCATGGGGGTTCTTCCTTCCGTATCATCCGTCGAACCGTTCTAGCTTGGCGACTTCATGGTAGGGCATCCCCGGTCAAAAGACTTCAAAAACGCGAGGCGAACGAGCGAGTCAATGCCGCGGAGTGCTACGAAGAGAAGTATAGCTAAAACCCCAAGGTGACCGAAAGACATTGCACCTGTTCAAGCCACGCTAATCACCCCTTCAACACCAAGCCTTGCACAAACTGACTGTGGGACCATACCGTCAAAATGCCTGCAGTTAGTTGGGCCTGTGCCAATTGGGTGTTGATATGTTGATATATCTAACACTACCTAACCGTATCAGAGATCCCACACCACAGGTCAACAAGCCATCCCAATTCATCAACTTCTTAACGCTCCAAAGGTGACGAAGCCGAAGAGAAAGACCAACGTCGATGCTCTCGTTGAAAGCGTCACATATCTGGCGGACGCCATTTCTGCCCAAAACAAGGCCACGAAGAAGACCATTGAAGGGGACTCTACTGAAGAGGAACCTAGCGGACCGGAGTATACAGACCGTAACATCAAATGGTTGTCTAATGCGCTGAATCTGTTTAACAAAGATGGCTGGGAAGATAAGGTTGACGAGGAAGTTGCTTTGTATGCCTTCCAGCAATGGGAAACATCGCCACGCAGCGCCTTATATTTTCTTACTGGATCGGACAGAAGGCGGGAGGCTTACTTCAAAATGCTGAAGAAGAAGGTAGACAAGGAAGGTCTCTTTGAGTTGAACAGTGGCGTCTGCTCTTCAAGATGAAATCAACTTGTCAAAGTGACAGGAAAACGTGAAGGTCTCATCTCATCAGCTTCATCCGGTTTATCAGGAGGATCACACTTGAAAGTCTTTGCCACATGGCACATCTCGAGGCATTCCAGAAAGATCATGTCGGATACCCAAAGGAAACAAGTTAGACAATGCATTGCATCAGGGTGTAGAATAGACCCTACATAGCTGTATCCAAGTTTCAAAGCGCCCATTGCAGCATGTAAGAAACGGAATCAAGAAACATTTCTCATTGCTCGTGGGTATAAAACAAATGCCCATGGTTTTCCCTCTCTCCCGACCTCTCTTCCTACATCTTACTCTTCCCTCCCCAAATTCAAATTGGCCTATTCTTGTTTTTACTCACTGCCATCCAGGACGACAACATGCCGAATGTCAGCATACCCTTTACTCGTTGCCCCTCAACAATCCAACACGTACAACACAAAGAATCACTACTAACTCCCAGAAAAGTACTACGAGAACATCCAGAAGGACCTCCGTAACCGCTCCACCGAACTCTGGGTCATGTCCCAGGACACAGACTACTACAAAGAGCCCAACTGGCACGAAGAGCCCAACGCGTACCACGAGTCGCCACTAGCGAGGAAAGAAAGGCAAAAGCAGCAAAAGGCAGATGATCAAGTGAGGAATCATGTCGCCGCTATGGAGAAAGAGAAAGAGAAAAACCTCAGAGTTCTAGCTGCCTGGGAGAAGTACATACACAACATAAAGGCCGCGCCCGTCAACCAAAAGGGGAAACAGGTCCAGGCGGCTAAGGAGAAGCAGAAGAAAGTAGTAGTCGGCAGCGAGAAGTCCAAGGTGGTTAAAACGGTGGACAAGAAGAAGGATCTGAAGAAGAGGGAGAAACAGCTGGCGGAGAGAGTGCATCATACTATAGTCAAGGCTGTTGACACTGCTAAGGTCGGTAGAGGTATCCATCCACCTTGTGCATGTCACAATGGGCAGCAAGGCTAACTCTCAACACCAGACTCGCGATCAGCAACATCGTGAGCTTGCTGGTATCACCAAGCCAGCGGTGGTCAAGAAGGGAAGGCAAGGAGTAGAGAATCAGAAAGAAGGGAAAAACAAGGGCCGGGATGAGGATGATGATGATGATGATGATGATGATGACGATGATGACTTTCTGACACCTGAGGAGGAAGTAGAATACCTCACGGTCGCGTCCATGGCACTTGTCGCCAGCACCCAGAACCAGATGCTTATGATGGCTAGTATGGATGATGACTGGGTGGATGATTTGGCTTTGGTGGTTGCTTTGCAGTTTGCTGGGGTGCTAGACAGATAGATAGTGGTTCTGCCCGTCTTACAGTTTCCCAAGGGTCGGTTATCAGGTATTATTCAGAACAGACGTACATACGTTCTTTACTTGCTTAAATTCCTTCGATCGCTCGCTGATCACCAAAACAAAAAGAGTCAACGCCTGCTTATTATCCAGACCAAATGAAAAACCTACCTAACCAACCTTAATCAAAACACCTATCCCAATCCCCCCCCTTCCTAGCAAACGACATACTCTCCACAAACTTATCCAACCTACACCTCCCCAACTCATCCGCCTCACATCCATTCAGTCTAACCACGCGATCATTAACCAGTATCCTCACCAACTCTTGTTCCTCTTCCCCTTGGTCAATCTTCCCATCCCCATCCCCATCACAAACCATCTTCTCAAAATACACCCTCCCCGCAAACGGCACCGCCCAACCCACCTTAAACACTCCCTCCCTTTCTTTTAGGTCTGGATCATCCCCCGTGCTTCCATACCTTTCAGGAACAGTCGTATTATCCATCCCTTCTACAGTCTCGAAAATCCTCAAAGCAGTCAAGATCCCCATCATATCATTATCATGACTAAAATCCGCAAACACCGTCCTATTCTTACCCAAAGGGAACGTTTTCTCGTTCCCATCCAGCGTGGAATTGGTCGTGGTGTGGTCCACCACGGGCGAGTGGGTGAGTCTAGCCAAAAGCTCGTTCACGTACCCCACCCCTTGCGTGGCACCCAAGAAATTACCCGGGCCGTACCCGTAAAACTTGCCCAGGGATTGGAGGTAGTCGTAGACGGTAAAGTCTTCTGCCGAAAAAAGAGAGCAGAAGGGGGAGAGTTTGGATTCCCCGCCGGAGGCAGAAGGAGAAGATCCCCCGACAATAAGAGAGGAGGGCGGGTAAGCGACCGTGTCAAAAGGGCAGAGATCCATAAGCGAGAGCACGTCCGTGTCAGATAGTGTGAGTCCCTTGAAACCCTGGGCATTCAAGCGCGCGGTGATAGGCGGGAAGTTAGCGGCTATGAAGGTCGCTTGGGCAGAGTCGCCGGTGGTGGAATCCTCGAACGCGCGGCAGAGGCCATGGTGCATGGTGTTATTGGCCGTGGGCGATTCGGAAATGATGACCATTTCCTGGCGGGGCAAGGGGAGGGCAGAGGGGGGAGGGTTCTTGTCGGCTAAGAGAGCGGAGTAGAAACCTGTGGTGAAGTTCTCGGCTGAGGCGATGACGCGCTCCTGCCCCGAGGCGCGGACGAAGGGGAGGGATTCGGCGTCGGTGTAGTCCCGGATGAGCGAGGAGTAGCGCTGGTAGAATTTGATGCCGGAGTTGACCATCTCTTGCTCGCCGAAGGCGGTGAGGTGGTCGACGCCGAGGACGTAGTTGTAGTCTTTGATGAACTCGAAGTCGGGGGCGTACCAGGTGGCGGAGGTCTTGATCTTGGTGAGGACGGCGGAGATGGCGGCGGCTTTGCCGGGGGTTGGGAAGCGGGCGCCGTGGCGGGAGAGAACTTGGGCGAAGGTGAGGCGGCAGCCATCGGGAACGGAGGGGGAGATTTCAGAGGGAACGGAGAAGAAGGGCGAGTATTGACCCCATGTGTGGGTTGTATTTTGGTCACATTGGTAACCAAGCTCGGGGGTGTCGCATGGTGTTGGATTTGGTGAGAGTACCCGTCTGATGAGTTGATTAGGATTTTGCTGTGAAGATATGGCGAAGAAGAAGAAGAGAACTCACAGAGAAGCAGCAGCCAGGTAGCTAAATAGCGGAATCATCAAGAGGAGCATGATGAGTTTGGCAAAGATCTTATTAGGATCTCCCCATACCAACCGATACAGCAAGCCTCTCCTTTTTTGTTGTTGTTGAAGTTGACTTTCCTCGTCCAAGTTCTCGTCTGTTGACTCGCCTGGAAGCAACTGAGTCTGACTCTCTGAAGCTCCTCCTCCTGCAGTATCGCCATCGTGACCGAGTGGCGAGTATTTATGCTGCGAGCCTCCTCCCATCCTAAAGAGGGATGTGAATGCAGAGGAGGCTCTGGACGTTCCTTTGGTGGCCGGATCCATGTTCGGTTCGGCGTAATTGTGAAGCAATTCCCCCTTTGCTTCTTCACTTCTTATTACCCTCTACCGTTAACACGTGTATTCCCGGATACCACGCTGCGCGGACTCGTTCCCCCTAACCGTGAATATTGCCGGAAGGTGACGATGTAAATGGGGATATATAGGATATCCTTGCGGGTACCTTGATGGCCAGGCAGACGGCTTTGGTCAATGCCGACGTTATTCTTCTTCCGGGATGTGGTTATGCGTAGGGATCTTTGCTGATGTGGTTCATCATATATCAATGCGATATACTTTCGTGCTGATCTTGATGGTTCCCCAAAGTCGGCCCTGATTTCGGGCCGTGGTCAGAATCTAGCGTCCAGATCCTGCTGTGTCACGTCCCTGTCGCCATGAGTCGAGGTCTTGAACGACTACCTAGGTCGACCCGGTTCAACAGACGTTCGCCGCAACAGGGTCAAAAAGTTCAAGTAACAAAGAATAGTCGAGAGATGCAACCTGAAGAAGAGGAATCGGGTCCCATTACATATGTAAAGTTGATCCTGCAACCACCACGTGCAGTGTGCTTCATGTCGTGGTTGGTTCGTCGGATGGTTGGGTGTTGTCAAACTGCCGATCGTCTTGTCGTCTCACTGGATGCGCACGGACCAGTGAATCAGGGGTCGTCGGTGAAGCTGAGACCTAAGGGAAAACAGAGAGGACGGTGAGGAGGTGAGAAGAATCGGTTGCGGTGCCGCGTATGCCAAGAAGTCGGAGTGAGAACCGGCGGCGCCAAGAAGCCCAAGCCGTTGATCCCGTCGGCCCTTTCTTGGCTTGCGACGTTCCCACGCGGAGCCCCGCAGTCCGACTGCAGGTCCCGATTCGAGATCCGTTTGCCAAGCATTCAGTGCCTTCGGACATTTGAATGTTTCGATGAGGTGGAAGTCAAACAGTGAGAACTCTGAGCTAGAAAGTTCTACACATCTATCACTCTATACCTTATACTGTAGCTACATAACGGGCTTATCCCACAATATGGATGGATGTACCCAAGAGCTTCCCCAATGTCCTATACAAACCATAAATACCATCGTGAGCTCATGTCTCCTTGTATGTCCATCCGTTGTAAATATAAACACCGAAACACTCCGCTCCAAGTATCTTCCCATCTACACCCCTTTTATGTTCCATATATCCAAATCATAACCTCATCAGTATATCCAAATCACATATCTCCACCAAGTAGTCTGAACGTCCCCCTCTACCAAACATCAGGCCCAAACCTTCCACCCTCCGGCACCGCCTGATACGCACAAGCCTGCCAATCACACCCCTGTTTATACACTTCCGTCCCCCACCAACTAAACCCTTTAACCACTCCAGGATAGATAAACCCAAAGAACACCACCACGATACCAAACGCCAGACCCGAGTCGAGCGCCGCACTGAGCGTCATCGTGTACTTCGCCCACCACACCCGCGCTCGATTTTTAATCACGTAGTTGAACACGTAGCAGACGAGCGCCCACACCGAGAAGTTGAGACCCGTCGCCGGTGGGATCCAGCCCAGCGAGCCGAAGAGAACAGGGAGGTTGATTTTCCGCACAATGCTATCCTTCCGCTTGCGTGCGTATAGCCACAGCGGAATCGGTAGAACGGCTCCGACGGCGAACGCCCATACGAGCGGGCGGTAGGTTGCGCCGGGGCCGAAGAACTCGCTAGGGCCAACGACGCCCCACAGGATCGATCCGTTGAAGTGCACGCGGGCAATAGGGCAGGTGAACCCGTTGAGGGCCTCTGGCGTGCACAGGCCGGGGACGTTCTTGAACATCCAGTTGAGGACGCCGATCTGCGTGAGGGACGAGACGATGGTGGCAACCATCTGGACGGAGAAGAGGATCCGGGGCGGGATCTTCATGTAGTGGCCCAGCTTGAGGTCGGCGGCGAACTTGATTCCCTGCGCTGAAGAGATGTATCCGTAAGTCACGAAAACCATGTTTGCGACAGGTCGGCCAGGGAAGACGGCGCCGGCAACGAGCTGGCAGATCAGATAAATGCTGCTGTGCTGGTTGGTGACCGCCATGATGATGCCGATGGGGATGAAGAGGATGCTGCAGATTCCGAGAGCGAGCAGCAAGCCATACCAAGGCAGGTGAACTGGGTAGCTAAGGATAGGGTTAGATCGATATGTACGAATGTGCGCGGAAATTCCGACTTACTATTCAACGACAAAGATACCGATAGCCAGCATCGATATGCAAGTGATGAGATACCACGACATCGGTGCATCCTTGTACCTCCTCATCAACCGGTTATGTACGTCTTCCCTGTTCATGATATTCTCCATGCTCGAGTTAGACCTAGTAAAGCTTGATCTCGTACTCAACCGGCTCGAAGTCCGATTTAGCCCCTCGGTTGACTCTGCAACCGGCTCATACGAGCCCTTTGGCTCTGCGCCTTGTACCTCACCCAGAGTTTGCTTCCATTGAGCCCAGATGTCTCTGCCGTGCCAGCATATGGTGTGTGTAAGTAGCGAGGCAAGGCCGGCAAACTGAACGGCATAGCCGAGGACATATGTGATCGGGAGGAAGACTCTGCTATACTTCGAATAGGCTTCTCGATCAAAAACAAAATCCTTCGTAAGGACCTTGCTGACATCATATACCTGGCCCGTGTTGTCGAAAACGGCCGTTGACAATATCGGCATGTAAGAGGAGTAGAACCAGTTGCTGTAGTATGCGATAGGTGCAATGATCCACATAACAACGACAAGACCGCCGACCACGTTCATGGCTGCCCAGAATGGTGTCAGAAGAGGCGATCCGATATAGGCGACCTGGGCCCAGTCAAATGTCATAGGGAACAATCCCAAGCCAGACACGACGCCGAAGAGATTGGCAACAACAACATTCTTGGGAGCAAACCATGTGATGACGTTGAAATAGCTCAATGCTGGGAACAAAAGGCCGGGTCCAAAGTAGAAGAGGAAGCCGGCGAGGAACACAACCATGAAGAACTTCCACCTGGTCATCTTCCACCCATTGGCGACATGGTTCTCCTGCTTGTGAATGGTAGTAAACATGGCGGCCGACATAAGGGTACCGGGCCATATCATGCCGCTTGGCCGGACAAGAAATCCCCGTGTGAGCCCGGCAAAAGTGTAGCCCATGATTTGCGTAGAAATGGTGAGGAGAATTTGGTAGAGTATCGGAGCATCCTGTTTGTAGAACTGGGTTTGCTCAACGATAACATCCGTCGCAAAGGCGAAGCCGAACGAGACATTGCTGCTGACATAGACGCAACTATGTTCCTTTTCGTTCCAGCGGCCTTGGGCGAGCCAGAGTCGCAGCCGGTCGAGCTTGCTTCTCTTTTCCCAAGGAACAAAAACACGTGGTTGCTCATCGGCCGGGCTGTGAATCGGAGTGTTGGCACTGTTTGTCCGACATCCATCCACATACTCTTCCGGGGGGTCGTCCACTCGTTTGAGGAAGAAGTCCCACATGAGACCAAGGGGATGTGTTAATAATAGTGCGATGACAGGCGTGATTGCAACACTGGGGTATCTCAACGAGAAGAATAAGTTGGTGGACGATCCGAGAAAAGAAAATAGCACGGCCAACGTCCACATTCGTGGAGTGTTGATGGAAAGTGTCGTGTTGTCGGTGGGCGCAACCGAAGCCCGTACTTGTGCATAGGGAGAGTTGTCTGCCGGGTCCTGCTCATTTTCATCGAACTCATCGAACTCCTCGGAATGGTCCAGCAGAGACTCTTCTTCCACGCTATGCCCTAGGTCATCCGGATCAATGTCGTTGACGAGCGTTACGTCAGTTTCAAATCGACCCTCGATTCCTCGCATTGTCATTGAGCCACCCCATTCCCCCGATTTCCGCAGCGACAACGAAAAGCGCCCGGGAGATCTTCCCACAAAAGCATCGAGACTGCCCCCCGTCGAGCGGCTGCAGGTTGAATCACATCCTGTCCGAAAACGAGCACCTCTTTCGGAGCCGGACTCGGCGCGTGCGGATGGTTCCCCCCCTTCGGATTGGTGAGCACCGGTCGCAAGGGCCGGCGCAGAGGATATGGCTCCGTAGGAGGGACTGCTACGCCCTGGCGCTACGGAAAGAAGGGAAGGTTGTTTTCTGGTCATGAGTTCTTCAGATACGGGCTCGCTTGGTATGCTATCGTCGTCGCTATCTGCGTTGTCGCCACCCGTCTCCCCGTCTAAGTTAAGTTGATGGAGTATTCCATGGGCATTGCCAGGTAAGGTCTGGACGGGCTCGTCCCGCCCAGGCGACGTATTCACACGCTCCTGGTCTTGTGTCGAACCAATGGGTAAGACTTTTAAGTCTTGTGAAGAGTGCGAGGAGGTTGGCGTCGGCTGCCCTCGAGTGGTGGTTGACGAATTGGTGCCGGCCGGTACTACAGCTTGATGTAGCAGTGGACGAAGCGGGAAGCTTGGATGATGATCAGAATCATCCAAGAAAGGTATGTCTGGGGAAGGACTCCTATCTCTGTCAGGCGTCATACGGAATCTCCACTGTCTTCCTGCCCGCCTGGGGCAAGATGCAGGTAACGAGTCAATGGAACCAAGGACGACGAGCCTTTCACAAATCCGATACCCGAACGGTGGGGGTCCGCACAAGTCCAATCCCTGTTGCGCCCAGTTGCCCTGATGGAGCCTGCCACAGAGTTTGGTTTTGACGTTTCGTTTTTGTAGACTTGTAGCAGTCTATCCTTGAGTTGCGACCGGCATGTGTTCCGCGCCCGCGATGTTTCAAGTCGAGCGAGAGTCAACGATGGACGGCGAGGCGACGCTGTGGGATCGCGGCAATGGGAGAAGAGACGAAGACCAGCGTACTCTGTTTCTTGCGACCAAATAACAGAAGGGCAACTAAGTACCTGGGTAGAACGGGTCTAGAACATGATCAAAAAAAAGTGCTATAGCCTGGAATGGCGAGTCATTGTCATTGCGAATTTGCAATAGATGGACGGCCTCGAAGAGAGGAGACAAATGTTGGCGTCAAGGTTGCGTTTTCCATTTCTCCATGGTCGATGAAATGTCCAGGTCTTTGCACGCTTGGATCGATGACGGGACATCTGGAAGATGCATCGATTTTCATCCCCCAATTTGTAGCGGGGAAGGTGCGGGATGAGGTGAAAGCGGACACGACGGGATGACGCGCTAGAGTACAGCGCATCTGCACGCCAGCGGGAGGCTGAAAGATCCAATTCCAGGCACCCTGCCGGCCTGCCGTCATCGCCCGGTTGATCGATAAGATAAGATGAACCTACCTCCGACTCGCACTCGGGCAGCTCTTGGCCGAAAGCGTCACACAGCTCCGAACTTGCCCCCTCCATCTATCCAGTCGAAGCTTGTCTACATCTCTTGCTTTCTCGTGGGCACTTTGGTAATCACAGGACGATGAGTGGTATGGTTGAGGACACATTCGCAATGGCTTCTCTCAACGCCGCCAAGCAGCAGATTCGTTCTGCCATGAAGAACAAGCTCGGCGCCCTCTCTCACGAAGCCATCAAGTCACAGAGTAAGACAGCTCCTAGACCGCAATGGTACTACCAGCGCAAACTAAATCCACGATTGCAGGCTCTGTGGTTTTCAACACCCTGAGGAACTTCAAGCCCTACGTCGACGCCAAGCGGGTCAGCGTGTTCTTGTCAATGCCCACGGGTGAGATCCAGACCGACGGCATTGTCAGACACGCCCTAGAGTCCGGCAAGGAGGTCTTCATCCCGTATCTGCACAAGAGCCCCCTGGCCTCACCCAACCTTCCAGCCCGCGTCATGGACATGGTCCGCCTGAGAGACCTCCACGACTACGAGTCCCTCAAGCCAGACAGATGGGGTATTCCCAGCATTGACCCGGCCACGGTCCATGAGCGGCAGAGAGTGTTTGGAGGTCCCGACGCCCACCACTCCGACCAGACTCTGCTTGACTTGATCCTCATGCCCGGCGTGGCCTTCGACATTGACCCGGACACTGGTGCCATCAGACGGCTCGGACACGGCAAAGGCTTCTACGACTACTTCATCAACCGGCACAACCAAAAGTCCGACGAGCTGGGGAAGCAGGAAACCCCTGTATTGCTTTATGGCTTAGCGCTGTCTGAGCAGTTTCTATCCTCTCCGTCCGAGGGGTCGGTACCTGTCGGTCCCCTCGATCAACCTCTGGACGGCCTGATACTCGGGAATGGCGAGATTAAGAGCCCTCCTGCACCAAAATAGTTCCATGACATGATATCCATCCCGTACTGCCCCCTTCATCAAATACATATAGTCGACATCCTGTGCGCCTTGGCCAATCGCTTTTCCCTGGTATCTCGTTCCGTAGATTCGGTGTCGTTTGGTGTGTAGAAGGCCGCGCACCACGTCTTTGTGTGTACAGCTCTAGATCTGCTGGTTTCGTCGCTCGATGTAGGTCCCCGTGTAAAATGCATCGTCGATTACCGGTTCTCGTTCACGTATTGAACTCTTCACCCGGAGTAGCTCTGGATGAGCGAGACATTGTCGCCCTTCAGGAGGATTTGCTGCAACCCAGTTAGCCACCCTTTCGCACCACAGCAACATTGTCCAACAATAAGCATGTTCGTACCCCGAGCTCCCTCCTCTCCTCCTTCTCGTTTGTCTTGGAGACCAACTTGACCTCAATCGCATTATCGATCTGTAAATCGGGTTAGGCTCGGTACTTCGCTCGCTTGGGATCTGCGCCGCTACTCACAACCAGGTTCATGAACTCGTCGAAGCCCTACAAGACGAAAGTGTCAGCGCTCATGTTTGCTTTCCGGAGAGGCCACATTGGGGAATCATACACGAATGGTGCCAATGATACGAATGTGGAGCTGCTCGTACAGCCAGATTTGGACAGTCGAGTGTTGTTGCAGAAGACGGAAAAGGAAGTTGATGGGAGGAAGAAGAACACGGCGGTTGCCGCCACCACCTCTGCCAGTCATGTTGAAAGTCGGGGTTTGTTGTTGTTTGGTGGTTTGGTTGTTGTTTGGGACAGAAGTTTGTTGGCGATGTGGAGGCTGAAGTAAATCGCAATTAAGTCGCAGATGGTCTTCGTTGTTGGTCGGCTGGGCTTGGCTTCAGTTGTTCCCAGTCGCGTTCTCTCACGGCGGGACGTGACTTCAATGAATTCCCCCCCCCCCCCCCCCCCCCCCCTACAATTCCCCCCCCCCCCCCCCCCCAAAAGTCGAATTGCCTGCCTGTCTCTGGCGTGTGGAGCCCATGTTTTCACAAGCACCGGGGAGCTGCTCAACTGGCCCGTGCTTTACACACTGCGGCCCCACAGCTTCGTGTCATAATGTCTTGGCATTACCTCCAAGCGGCTCTCCTCTAAGCCACAGATTCTTCAGTCTGCGGTAGCATGAGCCCCTCCCGCTTGTCCCACTTATGGCGGTGCATGTGGTGCTTTCATTGACCCGCCTGCCCGCCGCCGTTTACTCCACTCGCGGTCGGTGTCAGGCAGCCTGACGTTCTTCGATTGTTGGCGGGATGTTTTTCTTTCTGGACGGCAGAGCAAATCGTCGCTGGCAACCTTCAGCTTTGAGGAATCCTGTCACCACGGCGACACCCTACTGTACCGCTCAGTCTCTCATTGTTGCAACCTCTCTCGAGCTTCATATACCCCTTGCGCATCTCAGCTCCTCGCCTTTCCAACAACATTACTTGAAACCTTTCATCGCGTCGCAAGACCGATAAGTCGGACAACACTCCCATCGAATAGGAGGGGCTGATCATCCACTTTGCGACCCGCGACACCTAGCGATAGCTTCCACTTGCAATACCGCATCGCAACACTCTCCACCACCAAGCTAGAATTCGATTTGAATCACATCATACGCATTTCCAAGCCGCCCAACATGGCTTCCAATGGCGCCGCCGATGGCTTCACCACCCCAAATGTCTTGCAGGCCATGCTGACGATGCGGAGTGGTGACTCCGGTTCCAAGAAGGCCGCCATGGATTACCTGCAAAAGTTCCAGAAGTCGGTGAGTTGCGCTTTAGCTCTTTCGACGCTAATGTACTTATGATTCGCATGTGACTAACCCGTATTGTTCAATCGACTGTAGAACGAGGCCTGGACTACCACAATATCGATCTTGCAGGGCTCTCCCGAAGCCGAGGCGCAACTCTTCGCAGCAACGACACTGAAGGGCAAGGTACTAGATACCCATTGGAACATGACGATACCGCCGCGCTTGCTAGTAGCGAATCGCTGACATTCGCCATCATCAGATTACCTACGACCTCGCAACCCAGATTCCCGAAAGCGAACATGCTGCTCTGCGCAACCAGATCCTAGTCCTCCTCAAGAAGTTCGCCAGTGGCCCCAAGCCCGTCCGAGTTCAACTATGCGTGTGTCTGGCCATCCTAGCCATCCAGATGCAGTCATGGAAGGATGTACTGCAAACCGTCGTTGGCGCCCTCGGAGATGATGTATCCAGCCACGCCTGCATCTTGGACTTCCTACGAGTACTTCCCGAAGAGGTCACGGAAGGCCGCAAAATCACCTTGTCTGTATGTGGATCGATATGTCGCGGCTCGCCTTTGCCTCCAGTTCGACCAGCCGCTTTGGTGGCACCAGCCTGGATCAGTGTCTAATTTGGGATCATAACAGGAAGAAGAGCTCATCCAAAGAACATCAGAACTGCTTGCCGATAACGCGAATGAGGTTGTCGGACTCCTCATTAACTATGCTCAGTCTTCCCGTAAGTACCACTCAAAATACAGCTATGCCATGGTTGACTAACAAAGCCTTCAGCTGCTGCTGCCACAAACCCACAACTGTTCGAGTGCATTACCTCGTGGCTTCGCGAGGTTCCGGTTAGCGTGGTGGTGAACTCGCCTCTTCTCGATGCTGTTATCAATGGGCTTTCCAACGACAGGTCCTTGCAGACGGCTGCCGAATGCCTTGGTATCATTTGCAGAGAAACCAGAGATGTGGACGACAACCTCGAGACTATTCAGGCGCTCCTCCCCAAGGTCCTTCAGCTAAGGCCGCGCATCCAAGCCCTTGCCGATGAGGAGGACATCGAAGGATTCAAGGCCATTACCCGAGTGTTCGCTGATGCCGGTGACTCCTGGGTCTTGCTTTGTGCGCGCGAGCCACAACATTTCCGCCCGTTGGTCGATACTCTGCTGGAGTGCTGTGCTACGGACAAGGAAAGGGATGCCATTCATTACACATTTAACTTCTGGTATGAGTTGAAGCAATACCTCACCTTGGATCACTACATCCAGGCTAGGGTACAACTCTTGGACGTCTACTCTAAGCTCGTCGACATCCTTCTCAAGCAGCTCGAGTACCCCGAATCCGACGACCCCAACGAGTTTGACCTTTTCGATGGAGATCGCGAACAGGAAGAAAAGTTCCGCGAGTTCCGTCATCATATGGGCGACACCATGAAGGATGCCTGCCAGGTGATGGGTACTACGGAATGTCTTACAAAGGTGCACGAGGCGATCAAGATGTGGAGAGAGAAGTTTGGCGGCCAGGCGACAGAGTCAGCAGTTCCGCATTGGCAGTCGCTTGAGGCGCCGCTCTTTGCCCTGCGAGCCCTGGGCCGCCTGGTGGATAAGGAAGAAAACATCGTCCTGCCGGRGATCATGCCTTTGTTGGTCCAGATTCCTATCAACAACGAGAAGTTGCGGTTTGCGGCGATCATGGTGTTTGGTCGTTATACGGAATGGACATCGGCCCACCCCGACTACCTCCAACCCCAGCTCTCCTACGTTCTGGCGTCTTTCCAGACCTCCTCCCAGGAGATTCTGCGCGCTGCTGCCCAGTCGTTCAAGTACTTCTGCGTCGACTGCAAGCATCTGTTGGGTCCCCAGGCCATCGAGCTGCAAGGCTTCTACAACTCCATCCTCGATACACTCAGCGACCATAGCAAGGAAGATCTGACTGAGGGTGTAGCGACCGTCATTAGTGTGCAAAAGACGGAGGATATATATAGCCTTCTTAAGCTTTATTGCGATCCTCTAGTCCAGCGCCTGATGACCAAGGCCAACAACGCTACCGATGATACCTCCAAGTTGGAGCTTGCGGGTAAGTTCAAATGTCCCGAACCACATATGTACGCCTGTACTGACTGACGCTTTTCCAGATCATATCAACCTCCTTACCCAATATGTCCAGAATGTCGTGCCGTACTGGCCTAGTAACTCGGATAACCCGGCTGTTCGCTACTGGCAAGAAGTGTTCCCTATCCTGGCAACTATCCTGGACAACTTTATCGATTTCGTCCCGATCTGCGAGCGGATTTGCAGATGCTGGCGCTTCATGGTTATCTCTTACAGGACTGCCATTACGCCTCTCCTCGGGCCCTTGGCCAACAAGCTGGCAGAGGGCTTTGCTAAGTCTAAGCAGGGCTGTTTCTTGTGGGCGTCGAGCGCTATTTTGCGCGAGTTCTCAGAAGACCGGGAACATGTCGAAGATGGCATCGTGGATAGCATTTACGGCTTCTTCGAGGCTCAAGCGACTAATGTCCTCCGTATGATGAGTGACATTGCTCCCATCGATCTGCCCGACGTGATTGAAGACTTTTACCGTCTTCTCATTGATGCCCTTCTTTACTACCCTCAGAGGTTGATCCCTTCTGCCCTCTTTACCCCTATCTTCCAGGCTGCCATCTCGGCCCTGTCACTGGAGAAGCAGGAGCCAGTGTCGGCTGCCCTTCACTATATCCGCGACCTTCTCACCTACGGCGGCGACAACCCCGCCTCATCGAGTCAGCAATTCGGTCCAGTCGGCGCTCAGCTTCGCCAGCACGTCAGGCAACTCCTGCTCAGCCAGGGTGAGGCGCTCATCAAGCAGACTTTGGCGGGCATGATGATCACATTCCCTCGCGACTGCTTTAGTGACGGCAGTGGTGTTTTGTTGGGCATGTTCGAGCTTCTCCCCGCCGAGACGTCCACCTGGGTTGACCGCACAATCAGGATGCTGCCAGCTGGTACTATCACGGATGCTGAAGCCAATAAACTCATGGCCAAGATCAACGAGAAGCTGCAGGGAGGTGATCGTTCGAACTTGAGACATGTCAGGACTCTGCTGCAAGACTTCACAAACACGTACCGCCGGAGGTATATCGCGCCTAGAGATGGACTCGGCATGTTGGCGGCGGCAAGATTCCACTTTGAGGGTTAAGCTGCTGGACTGTGGCGTTGTTCGGATTATGCAGGCTTGGAGGTTGGATGTAGGACGTCGAATAATTGCTTACTCGGAGGAGCGGAGGAGAGGTGGCAATAGGTAAAGTATTCGGATTTTGAGATAACAGGGCGGCGATGGTACGCTACTTCGATCTGGTTTTAGAGTGTGGAGGAGATATGAGATTTTCGACCAGGAATGGTTTACGACAAGATAATTAAATGGAAGGAAGGTTCGACACGATGAATGGATCTGGAGGTTTCGGAGACGAAATGTCGCCATGGACGATGAATTACAACCTACAGCGAGATGACGGCTATGATGAGATGAGAGATGGATGAGATGATAACCGACACAAGGAACCAAGGTCCTCCGACTTGATTTAGCGAAAAAGATGGGATAAAAGATTACGACAACAGTGACACCAGCGCAAATCAACACGTTCAACCGTGGAATATTTGGGGAAGATACCACATTTTAAACATTTGGGTTGAGGATGAAAATGGTATGTATGGTATGGGAAAAGTCGACTGTGAGGCCTGGGTTGCGTGCTACTCAGCAAGCGGATGGAAGTTTTAGGACGAGATGTGTATATTTCCGAATAGAGGGCAGTGTATGTGTATCCAAACGACCAAGGAGGGGTAGAGGCACGGCGTTGGAAGGGAATATGATGGCTAATGAATGGAACAGCCACCTAGGAAGAGCGGGATGTCCGTGATTGAACTCATGGTGCAGTAGATGTAATTACTTACTATTGCGTCAAAGGTTATGTAGCAGGTATATATCCAAAAGCGAAGTGCTTCTTGACTGAGTCCAACAATTCAGTGATATTGGGACTAGACAGGTTCCCCCTTTTTGGACGACAGATGAGCCTCAACCAACAACCTGGAAAAATACTATATCTCACACAAACTGGAACATCATGTCTTTGCTTAAATCTACGTTCTTCTTTGCCTCATCACCCCCTGGGTTCTTTGTTGTTCCGCCCTCGACTGGTCACCTCTCACCGGGTTTAGACTCAGTCCCGTCCGCAAAGAAAGTAAACGGCCCGATCAATCAAGTCTCTCACGTCCACGTGGTGCCGCGGTACTTTTAATCAGGCACAGCCAGACTCCCTGGTAGGGTGACGGAATATCCCTAGTATTGTTATTACCTCTATCATGCGACTTTCGTATCCGGGGACCTTTATCAACAATATGTCCCGTATCCGCGTACCTGGACCTGGAAATGGGAATGGGCGTGGAGTCTACTTCACACTTACGGGATTTCCGTACGTTTCCTTGACTTTATCTATGGCAGGAGTCATGTTTACCAGTATGGTTTCCCGCATTTCTCTTCAAGATTGCTCTTACTGTACTCTTATGAAAGTGTGGCCGGTACAGGAGGCGTGGTGTTTTCCTCCTCTTCCTCGTCCTCGTCTTTTCCATCGCACATTTCTGAGGATAATCGAACAGTAATCATACAATATAACGCAACAGATACAATAGACCACAATAACTCTACATGCAAGCAAGCGTAAGTCGGCTATGCCAGATTCTTCAGGTACAGCAGTAGTTACGCAATTCAGACTCCCCGGGGCACCGTCCGGCAGTTCCAGACCGGTTTCTGTTCTAGCAAACATCCTACTGTTTGTCTATACTCTGTGCCAATAAATCCATCCTGCCCATGAAAATGACGAAACGTGTCTGATAAAGTACATAAAACCTCACCATGATCAATAGCTTATTGCACAGCCATAAAGCCACAAAACCCCACTTTCAACCTGCGCAACGTACGTCTCTTTGAGAGGAAACTTTGTGCGAAATACCTCTATCCGACCATGGCTGAACACAACCGAACACACTCGATTCCAGTCGACTCAAGTCGGGTCAGGAGCCCTCAGCCAAGAACCCTCAGTCAGGTTGGTCAGGTCAGACAACGAAGTGCCCTGTGTCTCTGCGCCTTCCCTAGTCCGGTAACACCGAACGACAAAAACTTTCCCATTTCGCGTGCATACCGTTTCCTTTCAGACCCCCTGAGCCCCTGGGTATGAGTGGGTGGTCTCGGTACACAGCGCAGGGCAGAAGCAGAGACGGAGAGGGGAGGGGAAGAGAAAAGTGAAAGACAAGAGCCGGGCTTTGTGATAGAAAGCTGATTTCTCTCTCTTCGTGTTCATGTACAGCTGGACAGGATTTGAATCTGTGTGTGATTGTATGCAAATGCTTGATATATGCCGGGATGATCGCTTTGATGAAGTGCAGTTGATACTACTTGATAGTTCTACGCGCCTCTGCCTCTACCCACCTTGCAGGGAAAGGTATGCATGCATTCTTGTATCCCTCTACTATGCTGTAGGTGCGGTAGTAGGTGCATGAGAAGAAGGGGAAGACTGCCGTGCACACTGCACGCTGCTAGATTCAGTACTTTAGACTGGGTAATGATCAGGGCCACCACTGTGGCAGTGGCAGGTGCATTGCATGAAGAACCGCATCTACTTCTCTTTTTTAATTTTATTGTTGAAGATTTTTTTGGCTTTGTGAACAAACATGCCGCGGCTTCTGTTGGTGCCGGTTGAGTGCCGGTCGAGTGCCGGTCATGCCTGCGTTGCCGACTTCGACATCTGTTTGGCACCAACTTGGAAGAACGAACTAGAATCCCGCTTGTCACAAGACAAAATGCCAATGTTTCTAGATGTGGAAGCCTCAGAAATCACAAACATGAAAGTCGGCTGATTCTGACTGATAGCCGTGGAGTTCAGGTGGCTGGCTCGAGACCAAACTATTGAAGCCAAGGTTCGCAAAATGGGAGAAGGCGAAGTTTAAGGGGTCCTGGAGCTGAGCTAGAACGTATCTGACGATGAATGAGATGGAACCGATTAATTCGACCTTCGGCTCGAGCTCAAGGGGTTTATTGTCTTGGCTCTTCAACGCTTGTGATGTTGTTTCCAAGGGTGAGCCATGTATCGTGAAGTTCGCGGGAGATGTCGTTAGAGGCGGTGGAGCTCTTGTTCATTTATCTGGGGAACACTAAGCTGTGTCGGGTTAGGGTTGGACCAGGGCGTGGATTAGGTGAAGTGGGGTATCCCCGGATCGACTCGGGTCCACTTTCCAGTGAGCTTGGGGACCCCGCCGCTGCTACGCTGCGGGGGAAGTGGGACAGCTCCCGGTCTGGACTCACGTCTCCCACACTTCCGACTCTCGGCTGGCTGTGAGCGTCGCTCGGCAGTGCTCACTGCTCACTGCCCAGAACTCGCCAACTTCCTCTTCCCTTTGCAAGCAGAAGTGAACCGGCTCAACGACACCGCAGCTGTTACCGTGTGATTCGCTTCTTGCCGGAACGGCATCACAAATTCACGACTTCAGTCAATCCAGCACCTCTCGCCTTGCTTCGGTACCGGTCTACCGTCTTGTCGAAACGTCATCTCGAAAGAGGCGACGGCATGTCTGACAGTGAACAGTGTGCTGGGACGGGAAAGCTGGCTCAGGTGCCCGGCCACCTACACTCACAAGGCCCCCAGCGTAGGGAGGACGAGACCAGCAGAGAGGGCCGACGAGAACATCTTGAACAGCAACGACAACAAAGCGCAACGACGACATCGACGCGGGCGGTCTGCGATTTATGTTCGGTGGCGCTCTCTTTGTGCATCCTTTTTCTCCCTCCTTTCTCGACGGTCACCGTCTCTTTTATGTGTCCGAACCGAAGGATTTCATAAGACGACCGACTGACTGACTAACTGACGGGACTGATGTCTGCCATGGAATTCTCCGTGACAGCTTTCAAGCTCGCAACCTTCTCATCTTTCCCGCGATCGCCGTTCACGGAATCCCATATGTTAGTCGGCAGCAGAACAGGGCAAGAGTTGGCTGGTGGCGTGTGTCTGCCCAGCACCGGTAGTAGGCGAGGTAGGCACGGTAGGGTAGGTGATTCCACCGCGTCTGTCTGTTCTACCCTTCTACCATCGTGGGCAACTGGCGAGGCAAGAAATGTTCCGTTTCGAGCTCATGTTTGATTGCCGTGTGACGTGCGGCGACACTGACTGTGTTAGGAGCACACCGTCGGTCGGTGACACCATCTTCCATGATCCATTCATGATCCATTGGACTGGCTTTCCCATTGGCAAGTTCCCCTTGGAAGTACAGTGTTTCGCCGGTTCAGCCGTTGCCCTAACTGCGGAACGGTGTCGGTATTTGCGCCGCTGAGGTCGCACTTTTGTCTTCGACCCGCGGCGGTACGGTAGAGCGTCGTATACGTATGCTCACACTTCACTTTATTCATCGGCCGAATCCCTTGCAAGTGGATGGGATAAGGCTGCCTGAACAGTTGACACACTCACCGCACTGTAGGTTTCTAGCCGCCTCCGGTATTTGGCTTCTGAATCTGTCCACGATATCCTGATATCTTGCAGAAACTATATTGGACAGTGAGTGACAATCTGGTACAGTTGCCAAGCCGACGAGGAGTTCCAAAATCAGCATCACACATGCAGTTTTATCGCGATATCACGGGCATATCAACGTCCCTGTTTTAACGCACATTTGGCGGCAAGCAAAACGCGGATGGCCCAATCCTCTGCTGTTGTCAAAGCATACCGTACATACCGCGTCGTGTCGATCACCAGGCTGAGGATACGACCTTGGCGACCTTGGACCTCGACCAGATCATCCAGATGCGGGAACAGGGCTCGCAGGGAGATTCACAGATCACCCGTCATGGCCTTTCTCCCCGATGATCACCGTTGCACCCGGCTTCTTTGTCGGTTGATCTGCTCTGTGGCTTTTTGACTTTATCAAAAATCTCCATCGTCCACGTTCTCGCCTTGTCATTTCTCTTATTCAGCTCCATCATCTCCCGGAATCTCCCAGGTCTCGCCTCCGCAGCCAAGAGAGACCAGTTGAAATGAACCCCGGATGCCCCACTGTCCATGTTCTGATTCACGAATGTCAGTCATTCCCAAAACTCTCCAGTGACATGGCGAGCATGGTTCAAAGAGACGCGGTTCGTCTTGGCAACCAGCCACAAGACACGAGACATCACGCTTTCGTCCAGATATCGGCTTTGCCTTCCAGTACAAGCAAAGTATGATTCCTCCCCCCTTTTTATCATGCTAGCTGCAGGACTGGGACGGCCTATGTATTTGGCCTACCTATCGTCTCTCTCTTTCTCTCTCGGCGCGAGTTGCGCTTGGAACAGCCAATGTAGGTATTTTAAGAAGAAAAACATACCATTCAGGAGTGAGACCTTCTTGAGCAGTCAGCCTCCCCGAACCGATATCCGAATTGCACAAGCGCTACCCGCAAATCGTCCGCTGAAACCTGTCTCCGGGAGTGCTAACGGTTTATCCTACTTAAACTACTGGCTCTGAGACATTCCCAGGAGCCCCAAGTGGGCAAAGGCCGACGCAGCGAGAAATGACCCGCTCCGTACTTAAGTGCCCTGTGTGTGTATGCAGGCGAGGAACATGGCGTTGTGCTACGGCTGCCGACCTGTCAGGGGTAGCCTAGGATTATCCAACTTGTCTTGGAAAGAAAAAAAGAAAACAAAAGATGGCCCCGATCCTATGTGGCGTAGCTCGCCCATACCCAAATAAGCCGACAGGAGCACGCTACTACTGCGTAACAAAATGAAGCCCAGGCTTCTCTGGGCATTCGAGGGACGCTTGGTCGTCTGTTTCCGGGGTCTTGGGATGTCTTATTGTCTTGGTCTTCCAAATCGTCCTGAGCATGACCGCAGTTTCCGGACCCTCTGGCTCCCTCTCCATTGTCTTTCTCGCCGCCTCTCCTACTCTTTTGTAAGCTGACTGCTTCTCTTCCATTTCCCTTTCTTTGTTACACACGCTCTTGGGAAGGTTCCAAGTGGTGTGTTCACTTCTCAGTTACCTTTTACTACTTTTGCACCAAGGAACGGACGGCGGGAGCTTTGATTATATCCCATGCTCGGCATCCTATGATCTAGTACCCCTACCAGACACTCTCCCACACCCCCCGACGGGTATTCTCACCCTTCCCTCACCCATTCGCTTTCGTCTTTTGTAGTCCCTTTCAGGTTTAGTGTACGGCAGACAACAGGACCCCCCGGCCCCGGTTCGGTTTGTCTTACACAGTACAGTCGATCCCCATGCATCCGTTCCCGCTTCCCTCTTGCCGTGGGACTCGACAAAATTTCCTATAACACATCCCGCGCACCACACACACACCTCGAATTCCCTTCTGGGAACTTTCCTCTTCTGTCTTGTTGTTGTCTCTCTTGCGTGTGTGGTATACGACCATTTATTTAGTCGAGCGTTTACAATATTTTCCGGTTACTTCCTAACAGATAAACGTCAACATCGGATATATCTCGAAAGCAACATATACGACTATTCCGGGTTTGGGTGCGCAAAGTCATCTTGATAGGAGGATCACCAACTCGGTTCGGGCTTTAACTGGGAAAAGAAACGGAGGAGGATGGTCAGCGCCTTACTCCCCTTTGAGGGGCCGGCGGATCTCTCGAGGATAGAGGCCCCGGTCACCCTGAAGGCCTATCTTATCTGCGCTTTTGCAGCATGTGGTGGACTTTGTAAGTTTCAACTTCATGAGCTTTATGCCTGACGACAATGCTAACTTTCATGGGCGACACTTACAGTCTTCGGGTATGATACGGGTTGGATCAACGGCGTGCTAGGCATGCCCTACTTCATCACCCTCTACACGGGCTACTCGTACGATTATGACAGAAAACAGCCCATCGGCATCGACCCCGTCAACTTTGGCTTACCCTCGTCGACCAAATCTCTCATGACCTCGATTCTCTCCTGCGGCACTTTCTTCGGCGCCCTCATCGCCGGTGACATTGCCGACTTCATCGGCCGTCGGCTCACCATCATCATCGGCTGTCTCATCTTCTGCGTCGGCTGCATCCTCCAGATCGCTTCGACTAACCAGACGGTTCTGTTCGTGTTTGGCCGACTCGTTGCCGGGTTGGGTGTGGGCTTCATTTCCACCGTCATTATCTTGTACATGTCTGAGATCGCCCCCAGAAAAGTCCGTGGTGCGCTGGTGTCGGCGTACCAGTTCTGCATCACCGTCGGGATTCTGCTCGCCAACTGCGTCGTGTATGCCACGCAGGATAGGAACGACACGGGCTCGTATCGGATCCCGATTGGTGTCCAGTTTTTGTGGGCTTTGATTTTGGGGACTGGGTTGTTTATCTTGCGTAAGTCGTGCGGTTCTCTGGAATCTTTCACATGATGCTCGATGTGCTGACACCCTTTTCTTTTATTCTCTAGCCGAGTCACCCCGTTATCATGTCATGAAGGGCCAGCTTCATTCAGCCGCCAAGTCTCTGGCTTATGTCCGTGGACAGCCGATTGAGTCGGAGTACATCAAGGACGAACTGGCAGAAATTGTGGCGAACCATGAGTATGAGATGCAAGTTGTTCCTCAGACGTCGTATATCGGATCGTGGGTCGCTTGTTTCCACGGCTCGCTGCGTAAGGGTAACAGCAATATCCGTCGTATCATTTTGGGCTGTGGATTGCAGATGTGGCAGCAACTTACTGGTAAGTTTTCTTTTCGTTTCTCTTCAAACCCATTCCCCTCGCCTTAAGAAAGGAGCCATCAAAGACACAACTTCAAGCGTCCTAACCACAAAACTAACCCCCCCTTCCCAGGCATCAACTTCATCTTCTACTTCGGCACCACCTTCTTCCAACAACTCGGCACCATCTCCAACCCCTTTTTCATCTCCCTCATCACCACCCTCGTCAACGTGCTCTCCACCCCCATCTCCTTCGTCGCCATCGAATACCTCGGCCGTCGCTTCCTGCTCATCTACGGCGCCCTGGGAATGGTAATCATGCAATACATCGTCGCCATCATCGGCACCACCGCCGGGCGCGTCGACGCCGACGACCCGGCCGCCGTCCGCGCCATGATCGCCTTCATCTGCCTCAACATCTTCTTCTTCGCCACCACCTGGGGTCCGACAGGGTGGGTCGTCATCGGCGAGTGTTTTCCCCTTCCCATCCGCTCGCGCGGCGTGGGCATCTCTACGGCTTGTAACTGGTTCTGGAATTGTATCATTGCCGTCGTGGCGCCTTACATGGTCGGTAACTCGAAGGGGTCGGCCAACTTGGGCCCGAAAGTTTTCTTCATTTGGGGAAGCTTGTGTATTTTTTCGATGTTGTTTGCGTATTTCTTGGTCCCCGAAATGAAGGGACTCACGCTGGAGCAGATCGATAAGATGATGGAGGAGGTCAGTCCGAGGAAGAGCAAGAAGTGGATGCCCAAGACTACGTTCGTGGCGGAGCTGGCGAGGAGGGATGTGGAGAAGAGTAGGCAGCAGTGGAGGGATGTTAATGCCGCGACGAATACGTCGGGAGGGTTGGAGGCTGGTTTTGGGGCTGGTGGTCAAGGAGGGTATCAGGAGGCGAACGAGATGGGGGCTATGTCTGATCCCTATGATACACACGGTGTCGGACACGGGGGTGGTGGGGGGTATGGAAATAGTATGGGGAGGGATCCGTATGAAAGTCCGAATACTGTGAGGTATTGATCAGGATGCTTTTTTCTTTTTTTCTTTCCTTTTGTTCACTGCTACGGTTTTTGGTTTTTATGGGATATCCACTCTCTTTTGTTGATGGGGATCAATACGAGTTTAGGGACAGGAGGAAAGGAGATTATTATAAGGGGATGTCCTTTTATGAGGTTGACGGCGTTTACGTTTAATGAAGCAGTGTTGTTAGTTCGAGATACCAACTACTAAGATTCTACCCATTACTATTCCTCGTTTGTGCGGAAACTGTGCTACATTAATGCCCAACAATAACTAGACGTACGCCCGCAGCAAGCACACAGAATGTCAAGGGTTGTGTTGGAACTAAACGTTCATAAGGACACTCTCAAATTATACGATGTTGGTAATTACGGACACCATGACGTCCACTTAACGATAAATATCTTGGGATACTCAATGGGTTGTGCTGTCAACAACTGCTTCGTGCTGCTTACAGCATATTGTTCATCTTCATTCATCTTCCCGGTAGGAACATGCAAATAGGGAGCCATGCAAAATTCCACTTATAAGAAGTTCAAAGTCGTGTGTCTAGCACATACGGCCATAGATACTCGTCAGGTCTACAAAATCGACCGTCTGACTAGCGGGCGGGCTACTAGTTAGGGATATTGATTCGTATATGGATATTAATTCGTACCCGAAATTGGGGGTACCTCCCTACACCGCCATTTTACTAGCAAATTAATGTAAATCTGTTTAATAGTATATTTTTTTAGTTGTATATAGCCTAATTCCCCGTACTGCCTAATATTCTGAATGTATACTAGCTATTTGTATTTAACCGCTTATTTTTTAAATTGCTTGCTCGAGTCGATAATATCGATAATTATACCTATATTTACGTTAATTAATTTTAATTGTATTTAACCCTCTTTATTTAGTCCTTCTATCTCCCTATTATATTATTTCCCCCTATTTCCCTATTAGACTATCTTCTCGTTACTATATTCCTTATCTATTATATTATACCTTACCTACCTCGTAAATCCGTTGCTGGCTCTTTACGCCTTAATCCGACGTCCGTTGACTTGATTATTAATATTAAAAATATTATTAGCGATGCTTAGGAGATGCTCCCGGTAGAGGGGAGAGTCTAAGCTACTATAAAAGCGTTTTAGAATAAGGAATTCAAAACTATAGTAGATATAGCGAAAGCATTTCGAATTCTATATAGATAAGTTATTAGCCGCTATAAGGGAATATAGCCAAAGTTAGAGAATAGTGGTAATTATATATTATTAATTAAAGAGGAGGATTTCGTCGTATATATTTGGATTAATATGCAAATATCCGTCGGTTAGTATTATTAGCAATTATAAATATCGTATAGAGTAAATTAACTATACCTTATAGGGATCGAGATAAATCCTTAGCGGTTAGCTTTAACTATAATTGCTTTAATAAGATTAAATTATAATAATAGTAACGACGATACCCTTATACCTTATACTTTAATTAAATGGGTACGGCGTTACTTATAAAGGGGTAATTTCTATAGTATACGGACTAAGTCAATAGTATAGGTTCGAAAAGCATTATAGACTAAAGTAAATATTGAGGAAGTTTTTTATTTATTTAATACTATTATTACCAAGTATAAAGTTAAGTTAGATAACGTTTAGAATGGTGATAAATCTAGTTTTAGAGTTGGTATTTTAAATAAGGTTTATTATGTATAGACTTATATTAAAATAATTGAAGTGTAGTCTATTAATCCTAATTAGAGGGTTCTTATTATTATTTTCGAGGCTATTTCTATATTTGGTCGGACTATACTTCCCTTCGTCTTACTTCTTAGTATTAATATTATATATAAATATATTAATAATTTCCTTAAGGACGGGACAATTATTGCCGCCTCTCTACGAGGCCATATAGATAATTAATATATATTAGATTAGTTTAAGTATTAGGAGGAGTATTTTCGTCCCTTTAATAAAGAGGAGAGGAGAGTCTTGGTTCTAAATAACTATAGTAATTATTATATTATCGAATTTTACGAATAATGTAGAAGGAATTATATTACCCTCTTTCTCCTCCCCCCTTATTTAATATATTTCTTTCAACTTTTGGACGTTAGGATATTTCAAATCTATAAATATTTTTATTAGGTTAATATCTGTAAGAAGTTCGCCTTTAATAACGTCGATTATAATAAATTGGACTTTTTGGATAGCTTTAAATACGTGCATAAGAAGGTGATGAAGAGAAAGAATATTTACTTTGTTTGGAAGTGTATTGGCTTAAGTCCTTTTAACCCTAATTTAATACTTTTAAATCTTTGTAATCTATTAACCTTATTAATAATGATACCGGAAAGGTATCGTGGTGTCACATATCAGATCAGCTGACCTATGCACGTGCCATAGCACGCACTGGCGCATTAGCGCCTAGTTCAATTAATTGAACCGCGACTATAGGTCGCATCCCCACTTATATGGGTCCTATAGATTAGATAAGGCTTACGCGTATACTTAAAGTTTTTAACCGCGTACAAGCTCCCCTCTCTAAATTCTTTCCAAAATAATTATACTTTATATATACAATCAATCACATTCAAAATATCTTCTTAATATTTTACAATACCCTCCTAACGGTATTAAATAGTAGTTATAATTAAAATTACTTCGACCTGAACCACACTATACTATTATCGCTAATAACTTTATTAAAAAATATTATCGATATCGTATACGCGATAATTTCTTCTTCTTATCGTAAAGATTAAAAGTACCCTAAAAGTACGTAAAATGAATTTAAGTATTCTTATAACTATATAAATTACTTTTCCGCCCCTAGAGAATATTCTATTTATTYAATTAATATAATTTAATTATTATCCACCCTTATCAATTACCGAATTTRRGTACGTAATCGCTCCCTCTTTATAATGAATTTAAGTAACTATAAAGATTCTCCTCTTCTCCTTACGGCGAATTTAAATACCTATAAAGATTTTATATTACTTCACCCTCCGTATGGCGAATTCAAGTAACTGTATTTATTACTACTTAGATCCTAATAGTCGTAAAGCTTCTAGATACTAAAAGTTTCCTCCGTTACTAAACTTAAGTATATAGTAGTATCCTCTATTCTTATTTAATTCTTAATTGTATATTCTCAACAC
>RANZ01000192.1:0-58772 GCA_009805285.1 Neurospora terricola FGSC 1889 | reverse complement strand
TCCGATCTGTAGAAGAGGAAGGAGCCATCAGGGGTGTATGCGTATAATTATTAGAACCAGGACATAATCAAGTGGATAGATCTGTTCGTTGGTCTGGATACTGTATGTATTCTCTTGTATCCTAGCAAAAGCAGAAGGGCTTTAGTAGAGGAGGGAGCATCGATGCATTACCCCATTCAGCCCTTCATCATCAAATTCTGGGGCTCGTCAAGACAATTTAAAGCTTGAAATTGTATACATATCTCACTTTTTCTCCCTTTGTTCACGGAATAGAATGAATGCACGTAGTGTCTGCGACGTTGACTGTTTGAAAGGTTTGTTCACCGCCCGCCGACCTATTGTGACGGGAGGCGGGAAGATACCTCCTTTGTTAGCCACGGAAAGTAAACAAACCCCCTTAATGAAACAAGGTATCGTGAACACAACATTGTCCACATGTCCACACTTCCACACTTTCGCAACCTCCTGTGAAAACTACACACAGAATTTTTTTTATATGAATTGAATTGATTACGGTACTTTCCTTCTACACTCTTGAGCAAATTGATATAGCAGTAAGTGCGACTCATTCCAGTCCTTTACTACCAACCAAAGAAGGAAAGTGCTACACCGGTAGAAAGGATAAGCCGCAAAGAATCAGAAAAAATTGGAAAGAACACATGAAAGCTCGTAAACTCGTTCCTGTCGTTCTTTCTCGTTTTTCGTTTCCAATATCTCACTTCTCTTTGATATTCTGTAACTCGTTCTCATGACCTCATGTCTCATTCTCATGTCGTCATCATCTCTTCATTCCGTCCTGACGCACCCCGTTTCTATTTCCAATCTTTGGGCCCTTGTCTCTTCGCTCTCGCATCTGATGCTCCCATCCAGCTCCCACCCATAAGCAGCCACATGCGTACTCCCAAGATAATATGCAATCTATTTGATGGTGATGCCAAAAGAAATCATGAGAACAAAATCAAGAAAATGGGGGAAGAACACATAAAAACTAGAATTTCAAACTCCGCCACATGCTCGCTCATGCACCCACATAGACACGAACACACTTTGCTCTTCAAGCCTCAACCGCCCAATTTCTCACTGCGTCCCCGTGACTCGTCTCTATCCTTGATTCTTGGACGGCGACTTGGTATTAGCCCAGCTCCCACGGGCGATCACCACGTCTCCCTTGGACATAGCCGACAAGCTGCTGCTTCTGTCCTTCTTTCCAGCCGCTGTAGTTTCGGCAGTGGTGGTGTTGGTTGTATAACTCCCGTTGGCGATGACCACGCCGCTTGTTGATTCTCTTCTGTGTCCCAGTTTGGGAGGTACCGCTAGCGCCGCTGCCGATGCCGACGTCGGTTGTGTTCTGGTTGATTTCCCTTTCTCTGTCTCCGTTGTCCGCCCACTGGCGTTATCCTTACTGTTATTGTACTTGTCGTTGGCGGTCTTGGCCCCCTTCTCGCTCTTCTCATTTTCCTTACCGCCCAGCCCATCCCTGTTCTTGCTTTCACTGTTCTTACTACCTCCATCACCACTCTCTTTCACCTCCGCACCTCTCTCCTCACCCTTCGCTGCACCCCCACCCACGGTTATCCCCCCTCCTCCTTTACCCCCTCCGCCACTCCCATCTCCCTCCTCCCCGATAAACACCGCTCCTCGTTCAGGAACCCAAACCTTCACTCCTAAGGTATACTTCCCAAAGAGCTTTTTATCCAGATGTGCCACCGCCAACTCCGCGTCCTCGATGGTCTTGAACCGCACGTATGCAGTGTGTCCGTGCGGTGTCGTTTCCTTCCTATCCGAAATCTGGATGCCCTGTATCTGGGCGGCGACAACTTCGGAGACGTGCTTAGAGACAAGGAGACGAATTTTATCGGGTGTGAGATCTTTTTTGGAGAGGCCGGTTATGAGGATCGTGTCTGGTTGTTGCTGTTGATGTTGAGACTGCAATGGGTGGGGTCCAGGTAAGGTGATGGGGGACGAAAAAGGAGGGTTGCTTGTGTTGGGAGGGGGCGAGGGAACGGTCAGCGCTGTGTTGACGGTGTTCACGGTATTGGGTGTGTCAATGTTGGTGATGATGGTGGTAGTCGGTGTGCTGGGGCTGGGGACGGAGGCGAGACTATTGGCGATGCTGTTATTGCGCTGGACCTGGACGGGAATAGGAGGCGTGACGGCTGCGGCGATGGTTCCCTCGTAGTTGTTGTACCCTTCTGGATAGATAGGAGGGCTATGATACACTGGAGCAGCTACGTAAGCCTGAGTATAAGCCTCTTGACCGTGATCATGGGTAGCGTATCCTGAATTGAAGCCTTGGTGAGCGTTGTAGGGCTGTCCAATCGAAGCATAGGGGTTCCATGCCGGATCGACGCTGTAGGGACTGGCCATCAGCGGGGTCTCAGGATATGGCGCCACAACATGGCCTCCATACGGCTGCGCGGCCCCATAAACCGCCGGAGACCCGGAGATGGCCATGTTTGCAAAGGCCGGTATCATACCACCGGCCGCACCACCTTGGGTGAAGCCATATCCATAAGCTGGAGCGGGGTCTGTCTCTAGAGACGCAGTAGGCCGAACGGTTAGAGGTACGGCGATGGTGGGCTTGACCATGACCCTTCCGCCCTTGTTCCTCCCATCAGCAAAAAGGGCACGGCCATTAAGAGTACTGCCGTTCAAGAAAGCTGACTATGCTATCAGTAACCAGGGACCAGGGTAGTTAAAGATGATGATATATCACTTACTGAACGCTTTGTCAAAGTTGTCCCTCTCTCGGATTCGAACACAGCCACCGAGAGGAGCATAAACCTCGATTTTATCGGCTTCGACACCGCATCCCCTCCTTACGTGGTCCTTTAACTGTTGCCACGTCGTTGTGTGGGGAAGCTGCATAAAGAGGATTGTTAGTGTCAATGTAACGGTATTGGTAAGGAGAGAGCTAGGCTACGAACACCAGAGATGGGAATGTAGTAAATTCCCGTCAGCTCACCATCCTCGACGAACACAGTGTCTGCCGTCCTGATAGAGTCTTTGGCATTCTTTGAGCTCCTTGAGCCAGGCATTTTGGCCCAGGGGGCAGTTTTGGCGTGGTTTGGGTGACTTCGTCCAAGAAGAGAGTCAAGGCGGAGACCTCAATATCAAGACTTGCTGCTGCAGTCGAAATTGAGCCTGGTTGCTGATAGTTCTGGCTTCTTTTGGGTTGACAGGTTGGATAACCTTGAAAAGGTGAGGCTGTGAATGGATGAACAAATAGACAGTGGGAATAGAGAGGATCCTAACTGAAGGAGGATCTGGGCATTCTTGAGTATTTGCCTCGGAATCACCTTGATGAGCGAGAGTTATGGCGAGTCCAGATCTCAGTGGAGCTTTGGATATACCTTCAACTATTGCCAGTTGCGTCGTTCTAGATTCAGGGTCATCCTGGTGTAAAGTGTCGATGCCGGGCTGTCAGGAAGTTTCTGGCTCAGTTTCAACGAATTGTGGCTCCGACTAAAGACCGACGTTTTGACAACTCTCTTACCCCTGAGACTGCGTGTCATCATCAAGTTCGTAATCGACGCCGGCCAGCTATTTAAATCCGAAAGCTGTACACATCTCGGGGGTCCAACCGCATGCAACGGAAGGTTGCCGTCGCCTGGTCCCCGAGGCTCGGCGGCCTTCCGGCGTCAATGTAGGTTTCCTCTGAAGAGGATCACTAAGGGCAATACATCCTGCTCAACCTCTGTCCGGGAGGTGTCGACTTGGCTTCCGAACCGTGTGTTGAACTGATCACATCTGATAAAATGATGCACAAAACCATGACCACTTGCGGATGGGAAGGGGGATTCCTCTTGGCCACTCTACGTCATCCCCATAGCAATCCTACTCCGTGTCCTCCTTGGAATAAGACATGTTCGACAGCAAATGTGTTTTGGAATCGGTCTCGACGCCCACAATGTTCCCTCAACCAAAAGCAATGTGTGCGGCCCCGACAGGCCAGCAAGAGTATCCGTGCTCGCCGTGATAGTCTCAAGGATGCAGAACTGGAGACGCAAACACACGTTACGGAAGTGCGTGATGCAGCACCTATAGAAGCTCGTGAGTTGTGCGGCGTAGGTAACCCACCAACCCACCCACCTCCCGTGGTCGCCGTTTCGTAACTGTATGATGCCAGCTTGTCAACTACCCGAGGGGCACTGAAAACGGTAAGGACCCACTGAGCTACGTACACCTGCGGCTCAAGAGATGGAACCTGTCAAGCTGCTGTCTCAGTGTCAAACGAGGCATGTTATAACGGCGATCCATGGTTGGCGACGCTCTAACTCGTGTGTAAGACAAGGTGGATGCAAGCAAGGGGGTCCGTCTGTCTGCCAACCTGTGTTTATGAACGTGAGGGAGTCTAACTGGCATCCGCTGGTTGAACTTTCATCTGTAAGAGGAATTCGATCGAAGCCCGAAAAGATACAGCGGTAAGATCCGGGTCGCCAGAGCTGCAGATGAAGGTACTTTCTGGGTTATGAAGTGACTCGAACGGGCTTAAAGACCGGACGGTCATCCTTTTGGGACAATCTATTCCGAGTACGAACCACAATGTTTGTTTTCACTTCCGGACATCGTCAGCTAGCCAGCTGCACGAGTCATTTCGAATCTGGTTTCGGGCAAACATTGAAACATGTGAGCTGGCAAGCGGGATGTACGCGTGAAGGTAAGGTTTCTGGGAACAGAAGGTCGCTCGAGTCGATTTACCATCCTCCCACCATTCTGTGGGTAAAGCGCGGGGGTCATTCGCTGCGGCAGTTCATCGTGGGTCCCCGTTAAAACGCCACTGATGTTGGGCCCAAAGCCTAATTTGTCCAAGCGGTGCGTCTTGGATCCTGTCACTGTGACTTGACAGCATAGTACCGAGGGTTGACAGGCCCATGAACAACGTCGGCGGCTGGTCCGTCGTGCTCCCGAGTGGCCAGTAACGAGAACGGGAACATCGGCCAAACTCCCGGGTCGGATATCCTGGAAATAACTAGGACATCTACTGTTGGTAGTGCTCAAGCGCCAAGGCACATGCGGGCAGGTACGGGAGATCGTTGTATGACCATTCGCACAAATCGCCTATCGCTTGTAGCCATATGTGTCCTCCATTACAATGTCACCGTCATCCCCAGTCTGTACAGCATCTGCTTCGTCTGCTTCGTCTGCTGTTGCTGGAACGAGCTCAAGGGGTGATTCAGCGCGGCTCGGGCCGTCGCCGCCTTGTGGGTTCCGTGGATTGATCCACGGCAGAGAGTCTCTGTCCGAATCGGCGAGAGATGCCAACACGTAGGTTTGGGTATCCGAGTAGAAAATAGACAGGGGAGTTGATGCGTCGAGACCGAGCCACGAGGCATGCCACTTACCAACTGCTTTAAATCCGGACAGTTGCTGGCTAAAGTCGACCGATTGAGGCCCTTCGGACAGAGGATCCCAGACAAACACGACGCTATTATAGTGGTCTCCTTCACATCTTATGAGTAAAGTCTCGCGAACGTGGGGATGCCACGACAGGGTGCTGACGCTGCCGTGAAAAAGGAGAACTGCACGAAGTACTGCAGCTTGTACGTCCCAAATCCAGACGGTCGAAAGGAAATCTTCGATCCTGGTTGCTATGAGATTCGACGACAGGTCGAAGGCAATGGTAGCACAACCTGACAGCTGTTCAGCAGCCTCATGGGGCCTCGGAGGCGGAGAGACAGCTTGAGAGGCTCGGATAAAGGTATGCATGATGGGACCGTGAGAGATTCCGATTCGTTCTTGCCAGATCTGTTGCGTTCCATCAGCTGGTCTGACTCGCAGGAGCCAGGACCCGTGTTACATTCTTACCTGTAGCGTGCCCTTGGGGACAAGATTGTTGGGATGTCGGAGCCGCAGCACTTCCATGGTGGATGTCATATCGACGATGGATAGACTTCTGCTGTGATCGCCAATAGCAAGCAGGCGGGCATCTGGAGAGAACTGCACCGTCTTCACACCGGCACCCAGAGCAAAATCTTTCTCCTCGTGTGTGGGGTTGACGGGACCCGACCAAGTCTTGAACAGGTTGCCATCTGGCGTGTAGAACGCGACCTTGTGGCCAAGGGCGGGCGACTCCCACACAACCAGCCACCTCCCATCTGGGCTCCAGAGCAGGCCTTGTGCATCAATAGTGTCAGGGGCCCATGATCTCTGTAGTTCCCTGCTGGGAAAAGCGTGGATGCTAATCATATCTTTACCAGCTGTCCTGGTCAGGAGGGCAAGGTGGTTGGACTGAGGGCGAAAGGAGAAACCCCTGCGGACAGCCGTGGAGGACGAGAATTTGGGGCTCCCGATCTCGGTGGCCTTGGAGGAGGTAAGGTCAAAGACGGCAAACTTGAGGCCGAATGAGGCCATGACACAGATTTCTGTATCCGATGCGCCAAAGTCAATGTAGGTAGGCTTCAGATGGGGAGCAACAGGGTTTCGGATGGTGGCATGGTAGTTCGCATCCAGAGCAGAAAACACTCGAATCTGGTCGAAGCTGGCAACGAGAAGCAGGCGGGAAGACGGCGACCACTGAAAAGAGAGGAACGGGCCAATGAAGTCCTGAGGCAGTCTGACAACGTGGATGGGCTCCCATGACTGGACGCTCCGGACATTGATCAAAGTCGGGAACAAAGTCGCGATGTATCGGCCATCAGGGCTGGGCAGGCAGTGAGCCGAAGCTATTGAATAGACCATCGATCAGCCATGGTGCCCGTGGGAATAAGTTTGGCAAACAACCTGGACTGCTCCGAGGCCAGCTCCCGACGATCCTGATGATAGTCCAGGCCCTGTCTTGGGGGTCATGTGGATGTTGTGGTTGTGGTGGTGGTGATGTTTTCTCACCTACACTTTACGCTCTTTGAGAACAACATCTTTGTCGCTCTGGGGTTCAAGTCCGGCGTCGGTTTTGTGTCGGTCAGGCCCAAGAAGTAGTTGAGTGGTCCACGTTTAGTTGTCGTTTTGTTTTGGTGGATTTCTGCTATTTTTGGGCGTGTTTTGGCCGGATGTTGTTGGTCAATTCCAGTCGGCAAAAGATGTTGAACGGGAAGAGAAAGCCTAGACGGAGAGAGAAAAAGGGGCACGCGTCAGAAGGAGTAATTGACAGGAAGGCACCGGCAACTAGAAGGCGGTCAGCGAACAGTCAGTCGACCAACAACGTGACTTCCATCACCAACTGTTTTGATGAGAAGAGAAGTGACAGGTTCAATGGATTGTTCCTTCCTTTCCGTCACAAGGTCAAAGGTGCAGTCCGAGCCAGTGTCGTGCAGGCGGCAGGCCACTATAGACGCTATCTTATCTCTAGGTAGCGCTAACGTCTGGGGTGCACACAGTCAGAACAGTTCCCGTTCCCAACCTGTAAACGAGCTGTCAAAATGAAGTGCACGGCGATGCCTGCCGGACAGCGGTGTTGATTCCCCTGCCAAGACAGACGGGAGGCTTCCATCGGAGAGGTGGTCAGTGCGCCCTAATGGGAAATCCATCAGATGATGTTCGCCGCTCTCCCAAACACGGTGCGGGGTGAAAGTCCAGCGCCGGGTTTCCGTGCCATTGTGAACCTTGTCACCACCAACTTCTCCATCTTCTCGGAGATAATCGATAGCAGTGTTACTACGGTTTGTCATGGGATTTGTGTATTGTCCTACTATCAGTGGATGTGAGATTGTTGCCACTGTCCTGCTGAGTCACCTCTTCCTTCTAGAACTTTGTAATACTGGATTGTAAACCTCTTCAGCAACTGCTTCAAGTTGACTCTCTCTCATTCCAACCAACCCTGACTTCAACAATTGCGAGTCGAACCCGGCCAGCTGATAGACCGGTACCCGGACTTGCAAGCTAACGATCAAGATAGAGTTGATGAGGTCATCACATACAGGCTTGCCCATTTCCAGCCACATTGGTTTTTAGTCTCTCTAGTCCAAACGTTCTTTGAGATTCAGAAGTACGAAAGAAAATCAACCCAAAAAAGAAGTCAGCAATCATGTCCGCTGTGGCTCGCCATGCGGCCCAAGGACTCCGAGTCCGCATCGGAACACGGCATCTTACCAAGACGTCGATCCCCTCATCCCGGCATGTTGCCACAGCTGCAGCCGCAACAGCAACAACAACCACATCGGCACCAGCATCGATAGTCCGGAACGCTTCCTCATACCTGTCATCTGCCCAAGCGTCAGTGACTCCAGACGAACATGGTTCATCTAGCGCACCTGTCGACGTCAGCATTGGGGCTTCTCTCCATACTCCAACAACAGAGTCAGAAGAGCCACTTCGTCATCCAACAGCCCCCACGCCAACGTCCTCACGAAGGGACATGCTCAAGGATGCGAAACCATTCTCCGACTTCCTGACTGACAAATACAACCGCCAGCATGACTATCTTCGCATCTCAGTAACGGAGCGATGCAATCTTCGTTGCCTGTACTGCATGCCTGAGGAGGGTGTCCCTCTGTCGCCCCAAAAGGAGCTTCTGACCACCCCCGAGATCGTCTTGCTCTCGTCCTTATTCGTCTCGCAAGGCGTGACAAAAATCAGACTCACCGGCGGCGAGCCAACGGTACGGCGCGATATCGTGCCCCTGATGCAGCAGATAGGCGCCCTACGGCCTCACGGTCTAAAGGAGCTATGTCTTACCACGAACGGGCTCTCGCTGCACCGCAAGCTGGACGCCATGGTCGAAGCCGGATTGACGGGCATCAACCTCTCGCTGGACACCATGGACCCCTGGCAGTTCCAGCTGATGACGCGCCGGAACGGCTTCAGTGCCGTGCAAAAGTCCATCGACCGCATCTTTGAGCTCAACCGCCTCGGCGCCGGCATCAAGTTCAAGATCAACTGCGTCGTTATGCGCGGTCTGAACGACCGCGAGGTCCTTCCGTTTGTCGAGATGACACGGGACAAGGACGTGGAGGTCCGGTTTATCGAGTACATGCCGTTTGACGGCAACAAGTGGAACAAGGGCAAGATGTTCAGTTACCAGGAGATGCTGGAGCTCATTCGCTCCAAGTACCCGGACCTGCAGAGGATCCAGGGTCACAAGAACGACACCAGCAAAACCTTCCAAGTGCCCGGTTTTGCTGGCAAGGTTGGCTTCATCACGAGCATGACGCACAATTTCTGTGGGACATGCAACAGACTGCGTATCACCAGTGATGGGAACATCAAGGTGTGCCTCTTTGACAACGCCGAGGTTTCGCTTCGCGATATTGTGCGCAAGATCAACCAGGGAGAACCGATTGATGAGGAAGTCTTTGAGGTTATGAGGCAAGCTGCGCTGGAAAAGGCAGGCCAGGCCTTCGCTGATGGCACTTCTCCATTACTTGCTCCCAACTCAGAGGAGCTACTGAATATTATCGGCATGGCCGTCAAGAATAAGAAGGAGAAGCACGCCGGCATTGGCGAGCTTGAAAATATGAAAAACCGGCCAATGATCTTGATTGGTGGGTGATGTTCTTCCTCCTTTTCTTTGCTTGTTCTTGCCCTTTTCTTCGCACATTGGCCGGAGTTGGAAGGGTGTTTTGCTTTGAGGTTTTGGCACATGTATACGATATGGGTGGTTAAACTGCGTGTTATAGGATTACAAAATTGTGAGCAATGAACATATTTGAGCGTTCTTGTAGTAGTATGCTTGGTTTAAATGATAGTAGACATACTAAGAATGTTTTCGTCTACCTAGATACCAATACCAATGCCACATCCCAGCATCACTTCCAGTCTCCGGGCCGCAGCAGCCATCAAGTTCAATGGAATCATAACGGACTCTCTTCCCTTCTCTCGCCTCTCACCAGCAACACCACCAGCAACAGCTTTACCCATCGCAAACTGCACAAAGGCATCGGCACGTTCATTCCCCCATCACCCCTCTCTCAAGGACCCGGTCACCTCCGTCTCCTCTCCACCACTCGCTCCTTCCTCTCCAACGACAACTCCAACAACAACGGGAAGGAACAACCCAAACCCAAACTCACCCACCTCACCTCCACCGGCGAAGCCCACATGGTCTCCATAACCACCAAGACGCCTTCCTCCCGCACCGCCGTCGCCAAGTGCACTGTGCACTTCTCCAACCCGACCGCCTACCCGCTCGTCGTCACCAACTCCCTGAAAAAGGGCGACGTCTTGGGCGTGGCGCGCATAGCGGGGATCATGGCGGCCAAGCGGACGCCGGATATCATTCCGCTGTGTCATCCGATTCAGTTGACGCATGCTGAGGTTGAGTTGACGCCTGTTGGGCCTGTTGCTCCGGTTGAGGACTCCGTTGCGGGGTCAGAAGGTTCGGAGGGAGGCTCAGAGGGCTCAGAGGGAAGCGCAGAGGGGAGCTCAGAAAGTGCAAAGGGACATGGATATGGATACATCGACATCAAAGCCACCGTATCTTGCTACGGCAAAACCGGCGTGGAGATGGAGGCCATGACAGCGGCGTCGGCGGCGGCGTTGACGGTGTATGATATGTGCAAGGCGGTGGATAAGGGGATGAGGGTGGAGGGGTTGAGGGTGGTGATGAAGGAAGGGGGGAAGAGTGGGAAGTGGGTGGAGGGGGAGAGCGTGAGTGAGTGAGGTAGATCCTTAGGGAGACAGGATGGCGGATAAGAGGCGGTTTACAAAAGGATGAAGAACGGGATTGTTGGCGATGGGTGCCAGGGGAGGAGTTGACTATTGACGGGGAAGAGGGAGATGGAGTGTATGCAGTGGGATGTTCAAAGTTCCTTTGGGGCATGTTGCCTGAAGAGCATTCTGGTTTTGATATACAGTACCCAAATCTCTTTTGAAGGTGAAAGCGATTAAGGCCACTATATCGGCGCATGCTCTTTCATTCTCTGCACCCGGGTCTATGTTGTATCTAAATAAAGAAGAGGAAAGGTCATGTATCAACGAATCTCATATACTACTTCCCTTTTCCCAAGACATGGATCTAGTCCCAAGCAGACAAATCGCCATGATCAGATGGTGTTTTTGAACGATGTACGTGTCCAAAACACCAATATCACTTCCTTGCAAGCCCTCGCAGATAATCGAGATGGAAGTAAATAAACGAAATACAGTAACCTCGGCATACCCCTGAATCTTCACCATCAACCACACCCGGCGCGCGCGGCTCCCGCCCATTTCTATCACACCTACCTAACCAGGCAAACCCAAGAGCATCGCCAAGGACCTCTGGATCGGTCTCGACTTAATATATGTAACCACCGCCACCCTCGCCGACGCTGTAGCGCAGCACCCACAAACTTTCATGTGTTCTGGACTCTGTTTGTAATATGTAGTAGGCATCGTTATCTAATCTTAATATTGGTGTATCAGTTCGTCCAGTACATAGCGAGGATAGGTAGGTAGGTCGGGGACCTCCTGACGAGGGTCGGCGGGAATAGCCTCAGGTCGCCGCCCCCTTGGGCATTTTAGCCTTGAGTCCTTACGGGCGCTACGGCGAACCCCTGAATCCATGCCTGATCGCCAAACCCCGATGTTCCGTCCTCAGCAGCCGCCAGCCAGCCAGCGCCTAGTTTTACAGATATCTTGGCGCTGTAAAAGATGTTTAGAGGCACTAAACTAGCGGCTGCTTGTCCCGTCCCTTTCTGTAGCGCCGCACCGTGGTTTTTCAATGTCATGGCATTGGCACTATCGGGCCGTGAAAGTTGAGATTTCTTCATGCTGGTATGGCCCTTGGTCGTTTCGCGGTTCAGTGGTTCATCGTCGTCGTGGACTCGTGGTGGTCCTTTGACTGGTTACCTAGTCACGGTAGTTGTCATGACGTAACAGTATCACAGGCTTTCAGTTAGTTCCGCTGCCGCTGCCGGGGGTGTTAAAAGTGAAGTTGGGGGGACCTCGTAGGAGGGAGCCGTGGGAACCCACGCAGAGCCCCAACACCGCGAGGGATCTCCGAGACCATTGAGTTTTAGGTTGTAGGGCTTATGAGATCCGAAATGAGAAGGGGATGGGTTGAGGAGTCGAGGACTCGAAGGACCCTCGAGAAAAGGAAGAGATGTAGTTGAATGTTGCGCAGGGCGGGTCGACCGAGGTTGAGGCAGATGTTGAACGGGAAGTGTGGGATATTTCGAGTCGAGGGAAGTTCGGGTTCCCAAATTCGTGAGACGAGACATGTCGTGGTGTGCACAACCTGTCAAGTTGACCATCTGAAATTGACAGTCCCCGGTCCCGGTTCCCGCTCCCGTGGAGGGGGGGGGGGGAGGTTGTGTTGTCCTACAACACTCCTGGCCTGTGCAACTTTGAAATGGGCTGGACGTCGTTCGCTGGTCTCCCGCTCCGAACGTCGACCGGCCGGAACCCAACTTCATGGGCAACTCCCACACGTCGCCTTCTTCTCCCGACTTCTGTTCCCTTCCATTGCCGGTCAAACGGGTGCCTTTCCCGTTCGCATCAAGGCAGTCAAACAAGGCAAGTTCAATCAAGCATCTCGCGTCTTCGCGGCGACTCGCACGAATCTCGCCTCACCTTTTCCCTCCTTCTCCCACCTCCAAGTCCGACGTTCGCTCTCTGCCGTGGCTCTCCAGCGCCGCTCCAGCCGCCGGCAGAGCGCTCACGGCGCCAGTTGGATAATTCAATTGACAAAGTGGCCTGGACCTTGTAAACTCTTTGGCGATGGAGACAGGTCCTTGAGGGATTGAGGGACCATGTAACTGCGCTAACGCAAGGCAAAAAAAGACAGTGTAACCATGACCATACCCGAAAAAGATACGCACACACGTGACAGAAAGAGTGTTCCAACTCTCCCCCTTGAACTGAACCAGTTGAACGCGCTTTTGGCTGTTGGAGACTTTCAGGCCTTCTCTCTCTCAGATGCGTGACATTTCCAAAATCCAAATCGAGCTAATCAGCTCGTCGCGATAACCTTCAAGTGAGGTTGACGAATCAGGTCGTGGGGCTTGGAAGAACTCCGCTTATGTGCATGTGCCATGCATGCCGAAGCATGCTTTTGATGCTTGATCCAAATGCACCTGTGCCATGTTCATCATTTCTTGTCTTCGACTCTTTCGACCGACCTTTTCGACGTCAAGTGAAGAGACTTCTTGCGTTTTTGTTTCTCCTGGCAGAAAGAGACAGATTGGGACTCTTCTTTTCCATCGCATGGCACGCGGCATGTCATGATATTGGAACGGCGTGGCAGAATGTTACGAGCATTCAATACAGTCCCGATTTTTGTGCATCTTCAACCAAAATCTGGAAAGTCCTGACAACTTCTTTACTTCGACAACCGCGAGCAATTGTGCACGCTACGGTCTTGGTGGGGTGAATCCTTATCCACACGAAAGGTAGATCACCCGTGGGCCGAACACACAACCTCCCTCCCTCCCTCTCGAAGAGGACACCCACTCCATCTCATCATGCCAGAGCCTCTTCCCCTCCTCGATGTCGACCGAACCACCAGAAGCAAAGAAAAAAAAAGAACACCACAACACCCACCCCTCCCCCTTCTGCCCCTCTGCCCCTCCTCGAAACCAAGGAACTACTGCACTGCAACGACGGGAGTGATGAGAAAGCGAGCGAGGTGAGGTGAGACAATTCACCCCTCACTTGAGGGGGAAAAAAAAAAAAAAAAAGCCAAGCGGTTGCCGTAACCGTTTGTGCTTGGCCTTGGCCTGTCTTGTCTGTCACCCTTGTCACTTGTGACGGCAGGGTGACTCGTTACCAGGAAAATAGAAGAGTCACAATCAAGATCTCGTACAACACTTCATGGATGGTTGGACGGGCGGTGAGTCCGGTCTTTTAGATCAAGACCCTGGGCCTTCTGAAAGGGACTGCTCTGTCTTCCTGTGTTCAGCCAACTGTGAACCTGTTTGTGTTTCTGGCAAGACGGCACATGTTGTTGAGCCTCACCTATCCTTCCTGTTTCCCGTTTTGTGGCAAACCAAGCGTAAGTGTCAATTCCGCGGGAAAAGGTCTTGATAACACTGCCTGTAGGTAATATGTACGTATGTGCATATGATGTATGCACCTGAATCCCATTTCAAGATCTACCTACGGTAAACAAACGCTGGATATGGACGACATTGGTTGGCGGCTTCCAAGTCGTGAAATGTCTCGGGGACCAGCCCCGAACAATCGGGTCCCGGCAATGGGTTTGTTTTGGAACATGCCTGTGTGTAAGTGCATGCTTCGAGGTCTGGGTCAAACAAAGCCCAGCCCAGTTCAATGAAATAACGTCCGCCATATCTCCACAAGTTCTCACTTCTGACCTGTTCTCGACTCTGCTGTAGATGTTCTCGACATGTCAGATGCCAACGTGTAGGCAGTAAAAATGATATTATAAATCTGAATGTGATGGTTCCTCCAAAGCAGAACCCCCATCCATTTGAAGCAAAGGCGCGACATCAGGCATGAGCTCCTCTGCCTAGGTATCGCGCCAGTTTCGGTTTCATCTCATCCGATGTTGTTTAAAACGCCAGCTTAATCGAACGGTCAATGGTGTACATCTGTAGTGTATGGTAGTGTAGATAGATCCGCATTGAGACGTCGATAGAGTTGAGATAACATCGTCACGGAGGGAGATCCGTACGCAATTCCCCCATCATTGATCAACTCAAATGATGCTGCTGCGTAGTCTCGTAGTGTAGATTGTAACGTTTCCATTGGGGGATCCAGATCTTCAGAAGGTCTTTTTGCCTGGGCTGGCTTGAGACAGACAACAAACCCCTAAAATATACCGTATAGTGTAGTTACGGCTCGCACAGTCTACGCTACGACGGCGTGGCGGACAGGGTCGTCATCAACCGAATGTCGTGACTGGGGAACCCGACCTCAGCCGACCGCTTGTGTCGGCCCATCAGATAATCTTAAAGACGGACGGGTGGTGGCAAGACCGCCTACCGAATGAGGACGGAATGTGGGTGAAAGTTATGGATACCGATCAATCGGATGGGCCGATGGTGGGTATGAAACTATCGGGTATGCAAGAAACGGAGTGGCGATCACCAGATGGCACGCGAGCCTCGGGTTTGTCACATAACAACCTATAACAAGACTACACCTGATGGTTTGATAGTTACAGCATGGCCTTCTTGACGAGCAGCGTTGTCATTATTATGTTTCTGATATGTACCACACAAGGATGAACATGAGGAAGGGTATATTGCAGGTTTAATCAGAAGCTTAGCATACTAAAGGATCAGGAAGCCGACAAGGTGAGCATCTGTCATATGTCCAGCCGGCTACAGAAAGGTCATAAGTCATCATTGGCCAGACTGTAACCTGCGAGGAAACCAAGAACTGAATTAGATGAGACACCTGCCTGCGTCTCGAACAAGACCAAGGGCCAGGCGCTCTTTGTATATCGGTAGGAGATAACGTCGTGGTCGATGGTTTATATCATGCGGCTGACTGGAAGCGAAGATAGCCGCGTGTGGTTGGTCTCTGACGAATGACCTTTACATAACCAGGCAGCACGAGTTTTGCTTCTTCGCACTCTGGTAGAACATCTTGCTCTGCGCACTCAAGTCGGAACTCTTGGCAACCAGGTCGTCGAGCTTCTCGCCTCGTTGCAGAACCTAAACCCAAGTTAGCATATTACAGAGCACTGCTATATCCGTGGATGGACATACGCTATCAATAGCCTTGTGTAGGACAATCTTGGTCTCGTCGAGCTCCTGCTGGATCTTTGCGATGCTGCTCGCGTTGTTGGCATCCTGGTAGTCGCGGAGGTACTGCTCGATGGCCGGGAAAGGGATGTCGCCGTCGTTCTTGGCGGCGTTTATCGTGGCGATCGGCTTCTCCGAGAGGAACTGGTCCATGAGCTTGGAAAGGACACTGTGGGCGGCGATAGGAGGGTAGTCCTTGGTGATGACGACACCGCAGACACCCTCGGAGCGGGCATAGGCGTGGATAATGTAATCTGTTCAGACATCACCTTGTCAGCTAGGCACATGTATGCGAGCAGAGAGTTAACCATAGGCGCACCTTGCTCCTCAACACTTTGCCTCTGGCCAGGCTTCGTCCTCTCTGCGACAGTCCTGCTGATCATGGTCATGAAGTTCTTGTATTGGTCTCGTGTGAATCTGGAAAAGTCGCTAAGCTCATGGGCACCGCAGAGCTGCACCGCAGGCTGCTCGGTGTTTTTGTAGATCTTGTTCCCAGTCAGCAGGTGCCTTCTTCCCCCCCAAAGACAGCCGTATCTTACACCAATGTAGTAGAGCTTCATGGTGGCGGTATTTGAGATGACCCCGAGGTTTTGTTGTGGTCGTGTTTCAAAGCTTTGGCGCAAATCAAACGAGATCCGCAGTTGATGGTTCTTGAATGTCCAAGATGATGTTGATGTCTCGCGATGATTTAGAGAGAGCCGATGTGATGGCGTGGGGAGCAATGAGGTCTGGAATTAGCGAATCGTGGGGTACGTCGTTAAATTAGGTTATGGGTTGCGAGTTGTGATGGTTCGGTCAAGGAAGCGCGTCGCTGTGTCTGTCGTGGTTCGGGCTCGAAGATTGCCGATGGATTAGGGGGGAGGATTTGATGGTAGACGACGCGCAGTCGATGGCGGCGATGGCGATGCGATGGAGTGTCGTTGGAATCAAGCTGTCGTTCGAGGCTGAATGGCGATGTGTTGAAGCCAACCACAGCCGTCCGCTTCTTGTTGAGCCGGGCCATCGACACCCTGGGCTGGAAGCACAGTCAGGCGGGCGTCGGCCAAACACCGCCCCGCTAGTACATGTTAGTGCCTGCAGACCCGTAAATGGCCGCGACCCAACGATAGGAAGATCTTGTCCTAACTTGTTGCATCTCCGTGGTCCCTTCTTTGCTTTGTTCAACCATGATGATTGACACGTGCAATGACAAGACGACCGCTCAGAAGCTAACAATCGCGCTTGTCAAGAATATTCTCCTGGACCTTTGAACAACAGTTTCCAAGGGGACAAAGTGATGATGCGGAAGGTACCTCTAATCAGAAAGCACAAACACAACAAAGCCGGCCCATGCTTATAACGAGGTTTCCTGAAGCGACAAAGGGTTTCTACCGTGTTCACCCGCAAAGCGAATATGTTCGAGACATGTACTTTGCTCCGAGTCTGGAAGGGATCGCGGACGCTCTCAATATCATGCCTATGAGGTATATGATCCCACGGAGCAAAGCTCCTACGAGTGAGACGGATTGGATCGATGCTCTCAGTGGCCTCAATGTCATCGATCATCATCCACCAGGCCCGGATATTACACCGCACGGATTTCATGATCTCTTATCGTATCTCAGCCTTTCGGGTACGTATCATTCATGGTCGCACAGATGTTACTACATACGACCATCGAACCGCGTTACCTACCTACGAGTCTGTACATCACCAATAATGAAACTCTGGACATGTATCTCTGGCCGAGATGCCAGACTGGTGATGCTGAGACTCTTCCTACCAAAGTTTGACCTTGACGGAACGACAACCATCTGACTGCTTGCCTCCATATCAATACCCGTAGTGTATGTAATGACGAGGAGATGGCTCAAAGAGGAAAACGAAGCCGGCTACAAGCTCAGGAAGGAGACAGGGGATTCGTGAGGTGGCATGGCGGATATTTGCGTTCCTCCTCCTTCCACACCAGACTGAGTTAACGCCGGCGATGCCCTGGTGCTCCACCGCTCTTTGCACCGATTAGGACAAGCCCAGTCAAGTGGTGGCTCTTTGCCATTCGTTTCCCCAGCGATCTCACTCTGCCGTCGCGGTGCCGTTCGCTTGTGAGAAGAGCAACGGGATGCTGGGGACGTTGGGACGGCGACGAAGCGCAGTGGACACTGGAGTCCTGTGCAGTGGGTGGGTGGATACGCTGCCCTGCTGCAGACCAGGGCCGAGCCAATCCCATTGGCTGTAAAGGCAAGTCCAGGGTGCAACGTCTTGCCGGGTACGTAGTAACCTTGGACAGGAACCTGAACCGGGCATCGTTCGCTCTTGGCCCGCTTGGCACTCACTCGTCTTCCCGTGCTCCGTCGATGGACGAAGTCGACCTTCCCGACACGACCTCGTCCCCCTGGTCAGCTTCTCGAGCCTTGTCCACGCTGGTGAGCGTTCCCTGCCAGATCCCCATCGATGCGGTCTGCCGTCGGCCAGACTTGCTTGACAAGCAATTTGAGGTATCCACCTGTTGGGTATTGGAAAGCGATAATAGTCATGGTGCATCCGTGTTCTATACATATGGACTATTCCTGCAGAGTATCTGTCTTCTTCACCTACAAGTAGAGATATCTACCTGGGTATCTGTCCCGTACATAGCTGGCGGTACTTCTGCGACTCATCATCCGTCCGTCTTACAAACGAACGCAACTCCGTTCGGCTTTTATACCTTACCTCATCCGCTCCCTCCCAAGCCTCCCACCGCACTCCGTGCTTCCTACATTACCATACATATTACTAGTACTCTACTTCTTTGCCTCTCACCCTCTCATTACCTAAACCTGACCTTTTTGCCCATGTGCAAGCAGCATACATAACTCGGAGTTTGGACACACACGGACCCCTCACTCAAGTCTATATCATTGACGCATCAACCAAACGAGGTTGAACGTCAACTGTGACCAGCTTTGGGTTTCTCTTATCTACGGATGCTTGCCGACTGATTTCCGACCGCTATCACTACCACAGTTACCTCAACCTCACCCTTCCTTCAACATCGCCCATCCTTGATATACTTTAAAGCAATAAGCTTCTCCACATCAACCTTTGATCGCTCTCGAGACGTCTTCAACTTCGTCTCTTGCGACTTCCCATTCTGTCTACTACGACAATTCAACAAGCCGCACGTGCCAACCATCCATCCCCGCGCTCCCGTCCAAGTTGTTTGGCCTGGACCTATCAACAACCACACTCTTCGACATTCTGTTCTGCGAAATCGGAACACATCACCGCCTCATCAGCTCACCGCCACAGAAATGGCTACGGACTTCGTGATGCCTCGGTTCCCCAACAACCAGCAACAACCTCATTTCCAGCAAACATATCGTGGGTTTCACAATAACCCAAATATGAATCGCCAACAGCCGCCGCCTCAGCAAGTGAGCACGGGTGCTCCTTATCAGCCATCGGCCCAGTACAACGGCAACGGCAACGGCAACAGCCAACAAATTTCACCTCTCAGTACGTCTGGGAATGTTTCGCCAACCTCCCCAAAGACCCTCACTCGTCAAATCCGTCCGCTGTATATGCCGGCTGCCCTCAGGCCGAACCAGTACGCATCCAAGCCGCCGACATCGAGGCCCAGCTCCAAAGACGAGGAGATCGAGGAGGAGCGCAAGTTGAAACCAAATACCAGCTACATCGGACGGGGTGCTTTGGGGCGGTTGAGCAGGAGAAACACCGGAGACAGCGGCATGTGCATCGACCCCAACGCGAATCTGGATCATTATCCCCAGCCGACTGGGGTCCCGACGCGGAAGCACTGGAAGGTACGTTTCCCCCATTTTCCCTGTCATGTCTCACTTCGGTGTCACTTTTGTGTGTTTTGGAGTGACACAAGATGCATGGACTGACACAATTTTCCTCTACAGCCCGACGCAGAGTCTACGGTATGCGATGATGCCAGGTGCAAGAAGAACTTCAACTACTTCACCCGCCGCCACCACTGTCGCAGATGCGGAAACATTTTCTGCGACGTCCACAGCGCATTCGAGATCCCCTTGGACCAAGATGCGAACTACAACCCCCGGGGAACTCCGAGCCGCGCCTGCCAGCATTGCTATTCCCAATTTAAGGAGTGGCGAAGCCGGGCCAACAGCCAGTCGTCCACCAGCGGTTCGTCTACCTCGGATGGCAATACGACCAGCTCTGAGCCGGGCAGCCCGGTTCTTGCTTCTCCCACCACCCCCACGGGGATCAAGATGGGATTCAATCTGGGATTGCCGAGCATGCCCGAGGTGGCCCACAGCGTCCCTAGGGACTGGAACTGGAGCACATTCTGAAGGCATGATCGGCCTTTGTTAAAGTCATTGTCTACACAGGTCTCCTGGCTAGAGACCTGTTCTTTTTACACCCTGCGATCCAGCTGGATTGCTAGCTTTCGGATCGATCGCGCAGAGTATGTGTGCATTTACTACTCGGGTCGAATCGCATCGGAGGCGCGGAGTTAAGTGGATCCTCCCATCCGGCAACGGCGACGACAACGAGCAATATTTTTTACGACCGACATGGCCCAAGATTCAACGAAAGGCATATACGTTGAATGCGTCACGCACCTAATATGGCACAACGAGGTGAAATTAATGGGTTGCATTGCTTCGGATGAACATTATAGAGGGTTCGTTCTGATCTACACGGCATAGAATCCCCCAGCACTTGCGGGATTGAGCGTCTGCTTTTCGGCTTGCTTCAGTTTATCACGACCTCTTGGCTTTGGGCCTCGCAAACTCTGAAAAAAGAGCAGTTTGCGTTATCATAACAAACCTACCTCACCACGCTGGCAATGGGGTTGACTCCTTTTGCCTGCATTCACTCTTTGGGCCTACACAACAAATTGCCCAGGGTTTGCTTGCGCGGCATTTCGGTGGGTTGTTCTCAATTCCACCAGCCTTCTCGTCGGAGTGGAGGGCACACGACGAACACGACTCGCGCTTTGCAGCTTCGGACCCGCATCGTTGAGGTCGCTCGCTCGATCCACGCCGGGGTAGGGAGGTTCCACGAGTCCACGTCGTCCCGCTCAAGACTCCACTTTCTTCACCATCGGCTTCGACGCGGTCAACCCCTACCAATCCTACCAAGTGGAGTTCCGCCGATTTGGCTTTGGTGATGAACAGTTCGATCTGGTCATGGGATCAGAGACCACTTGTGAGTTGGGACCAATATTCCCTCTCCCTCACCCTCATCATACGATGGCAACGACAGCTACGTTCATGACAAATGATCTTGCTGCTGCTGCTCCGTGTTTGTTTGCTGGAGTCCCTTGATGGAGTTTGAGAGTTGTTGTTGAAGTTTGCTGTTATTTTGTTCTTTGCTGTTTCTGTTTGAGAAGGGGGGCTAGCCAGCCCGCCAGCTAGGCCAGCCCAACCCACTGATTTGCAAATTTGCATAATTGGCGTTGCCGACGGAATGTTTATGTACTGTTTTCGTTTAAGCATGTCCGAAGAAGGGGAGGACCCTTTTATTTCGGCCTTCGCGGTGTTGCTGTTTTTTTTTTTTTTTTTTTGTTTTTTTTTTTTTTTTTTTTTTTTTTTTTTTTTTTTTTTTTTTTTTTTTTTTTTTTTTTTTTTTTTTTAAAAAAAAAGATGTACATTTACAACAACAACATGGGACAAATGAGAAAGAAGATGGAGAACCGGAGGCTATCGGTTCATATTCAGAAGTTCAGATCGACGTTTCGCTCTCTCCCTTTGCGTGTCGATATTCATGTCTGAGTGATGTTCAATGGAGGATATACCAGTCAGGGTGTTAGACGGAGAAGTTTGAAAGAACCCAAGCCGGGTTCCAGGTACTCGTTCGAATAGAATCGTATTCAGATCAGTTACAATCAGCTCTCTCTCCTGTAGTCCTGTTGCTGTTGTACTCTCCCGTAAGCTAGTAGTCACACCGAAGATCTTCCTTCCCAAGATGTCTAGGACATCATCATTGAAGGATGAGCATACCGGCAAGTACCATTGTCTAGTTCCTTACGAGTAGTCCTAGGTAGTTTCATGCTTAGGCATGATCGTCCGTAGAGTCTTAGACGAGTGTCTAATATCGAGAAAGCTCTCTCACAAGTCACAACGGTTGTCATCCCGACTCCCAGTTCCCCCCCTTGCCTCTTCTCCATCGAGAAACCTGGTCTCGCCGCTCAAGGCCAAGTTAATGCAAGGCGGGCGGCGTGCCTAGAGGTACATATGTGCGTGACTGAGTGGCGTTGGCGTGCCTGCCTGCCTGCCTGACATCCTGCAGCCTGTCCTCCGGCAGTCTGGACTTGGACGGACGGTGTCCACGCCACGGGATGACATCGTCGGGCGCCCAGGACTCGGGAAACTCGTTTTTCGGGTTGCTGTAGAAAAGACAGGGTTAAAGATCTGTCAGATGCTTTTGGCGGCCGTCAGAGAGCATGTACATGGTTGCTGGACACCTTCAACCCTGCAACTTGGAAAACGAGTTTCCCGAGTCTTTGCGGCATCCAATGCACTTCTACCAACCCTTCAACCCCTCCAACTCATTCAACTCTCAAAAGTCAGGGGCAAGGGGGCAATTTTGATCTTATAGCTGATTGACCAACCGACTGACTGTAATTTTTCTGTACAGCCTTGCCTTGTCAAGCTTGACCACAGTGGATGCCAAGTAAAACTAGTGGCCACAAGCAGGTACACAGGCAGGTCTGCAGTATTCAAGTCATGTAGGCAGGTAAGCTCCTGAGATTTTGATGAGGAAGGACGGGGAAATTGGACATGGGATTACAGGACAAGGGAGATGAGACATATAGGAAGTGAGAGAAGAGCAAGAAGAGAGGAGCCAGAGAGAGAGATAAGAGAGAAGAGAGGAGGGAGAGAGAAACGAGGAGAGAAGAAACAAAGAGATAGAGATTCCAGGAAGTCAGTTCACTTCCCTTCCTCCTCCTGAGACAACATTCGAAATCTTAATCCAAGTGTGTAATTAAACAGCTACTTGAATCTTTTTGAGGGCATCATACGTGGCGAATTCCCATCCAAGGGTGAGGTGTGCAACATCCTCAAACATGACTTGCAACAACAACGACGGCGCTATCCACACAGGTCATAGAAGCGATCTTCACCCTTCCGCTCAAAACAAATCGATCAGAATGTGAAGAGAATATCCCTACACTTTGTGTCGATAGTTCATCACCAACGGAACAGAAACAAAGAGACAACCGAACGAACAAAAGGGAAATGGTGCTATTGGCGGGATTCTGTGGGTGAATTAGAGCTTGGAAGATTAGTCAAAGACTGGCAGGTGCGACTGTTGCTTGGCCCCGATAGAAGACCGCAAGACTGGAAGGCAAAAGGGAAGGTGCGGAGAGCAGTTGGTCGCATACTAAGTTGTTCTCATTGGGAAAGAACACTGCACACCTTGATGCGGTACTTTGGGTTAGATAGTTGGAAGGTTGGACTTTCATGCCACAGTCATACCGGACGGAGACTTAGAAGTGACTTGACAAAAGGGAACACCATGCACAATGTTGAGTGCGGGAAAAGCTTCTTGTAAATCAGTCTATAGATCAACCCCGCAGTTGGTTATATTTCTTTGCGTTGTTGCCATGACCTTGGTCTTACCCGATGTGTGAAGGTGTCTAGATAGTATGCTGGACGAATTTAAACTGATAACGTTGACACGCCGTTAGACTTGACCATATTGGAAGAATGTCCGTAGTCACCATAACGGATTCGAGGTTACAAGTATGATAAGGCATTATGAACAGGATGGCACTCGGTGGACAAGAGCTTCACAAGAGTTTAGAACTTTGAAGATGGACCATGAATAGTTCTATTCTATGAAGTCAAAATATGCTGATGAAATAATGATGTGCGATAACCCAAGCAAAATACCCGTCCCATGCTATTTCCTTTCCCTTTTCTCTTTCCTTATGCTAATAAAACCCAATCAACGTTAATCATCCCTCGTCTAAGAGAACCACAAAATTCCTTGTTTCCTATCTTCGAACAACCTCGAACAGCCGAGTGGCCCTGCTCTTGGTTTGAGATAATCTGCAACCGCTTTTAGAAATACGGGTGTTTACCCACAGACCAATGAGGCGTGGGCGCGGCGCAGAGAATCGGGTATCTCTGTATGTCAGGGTATTTTTTGTTTCCTTCACTTCCTTTGTTGGCTCCAAGCGGAGACCAGGCAGCGAGGGAAGAAGAGACCGGATGAGAGCTGACATCATCTGGCCTCTTGAGGCTATCTATCGCCAGGTCCGGACCACGACCGGACTTGTGGCGCGCATAACCCCCATTCATACTGGAGGTTATAGGGCTGACTACAAATCGGATGGTGGTCAACTGTGGTCAGAGACCGTTTAAGCGCGCTGGCGAAGGGTGCGCTTGGAGCCAGAGCGGGTGGTGCGAGCCTCGGAGGCGTCCTCCTTGGTCTCGCCATAAACCTCACCCTCCATCTTCTTGGCAGCCTCCCAGCCGGCCTTCTCAGCCATGGCGACGTTGTCGACGGGCTTAGCGTTCTTGGCCTTCTCAGCAGCGTTGCTGCGGCGGGTGTAGCTCTCAATGAAGAAAGAGACGAAGAGGTAGGTGAGAGGAGCGAGGTAGAAGACGTTGAGCCAGATGGCAAAGGTGGAGTTGTTGTTGGTGACGCAGGGGACAACGCGCTGGCCATAGGTGGCATCGGCGGCGTCGACGCGAGTAGCGTTGCCGAAGACAAGGACCTTCTGGCTGTCGACAACGGTGCTGGCGGCCTCGGCAGCGGAAGCAGTCTTCTCGGGGTTGGCGACAACAACGGGGATGGTGTAGGAGACGAAGGAGTGGACGATGGCATAGGAGGCACCGACAAGGAACTGGGTGATCTGCATGCTGGTGAGGGTACGCTTGATGGGGGTAGGGACGCGGATGTTGAGGGCAGTAACGGTGTAGTAAGTGTACTAGGAAACTATTAGCTTTTGTTCATGCTTAGAAAGCGAGTATTGACTTTGAACTTACCATCAGAGCGTGGATGAAGGAGTTGACGAAGCAGAAGACCCAGATAGGAGTGGACATGTAGCGCATACCAGCCCACATGCAGAGCATAGCACCGGCGTGGTGGTAGGTCTGGAGAGTGGAGCTAAGCTTGCCCTTGGCGAGGATGATGAGGGTATCAAGGACCTCGTAGAACTTGGAGAGGTAGAAGATCCAGCCGTAGAAGGCAAGACCCTCGTTCCAGAGACGGCCAGAGTCGAAGCGGCTGGGGTTGCCATCGTCACCGAGGGTGACGTGGGGAGAGTAGGTCTGGAAAGCACCGGCCTCATCGTTGTAGAAGATAGAGTTGCTGAGACCAGAGGGACCGTTGATGCGGCAGACGGAGTCGACGAAACCAGCGAGGCCCTCAGGACCGAAGGGGCTCACGAAAGAGCGGCGGACGGCACCGAGCATGCCAATGAAGGTCCAGGCCGAGTAGACAGCGAGGAAGACATTGTGGGCAATGACGAACCAGTGGAAAGGCCTGGTCTTGCTGATAGCCCAGGGCTTCTTGCCGGTGGACTTGTTGTAGATGTTGAGGAGCTTGGCGGTCACGGCGTAGACGGTAGCGATAGTGAGAGGGACCTTGGGGTCCAACCAGGCGTAGTAAACATCATCGGGGATGTTGAAAACGGTCGAGGAGTTGGGGCCGACCGGGGGAGGGGGGACGAAGCCCGGGTTGGTGGCGGGCGGGAACTTGAAGAGGGATGCCTGGGGCAGGGAGAAGGAGATGGACGCCATTCTGACTCCTGGGTGCAACCTAAATCGAGTTGAATTCGGTGAAGGATGGTGTTGAAAGAGAACCGGGAGAGAGAAAGCTTGAGAACCGTGACGGACGTCTGCGAGGTTTTGTTCTTGCGTCTTTTGTCGACTTTCTAAACAAACTTTATAAGAGGATCCCCAACGCTTTCGGGATCGTCCAATCTCTGCGTCAGACTAGCAAGGTACTGGGTACTTTTGGGTACCTTTGGGTACGTACTCCGGTGGGCTGCAGGGGTGTGATGAACGTCGGCAATTGGCCCGATGGATGCCCGCGGGACGGCGACACTGGAGACCGGGGGTGCGTTGTCTGGGCTCTGGTCAACTTGATAGCCGTGTGTTCGCCGGGTGGATGAAGTTGTTGCCGGCGTCGGATCGGCTCGGAACGGGAACAGGGCGAGCGTGTTTAGATAGAAGTTGCAAACTTTATGGGCCAGTCAAGATGTTGAAGCCAGAATATAATATCTGAGTGTTTGGTCGAGGAAAGAGAGCGAAAAAGTAGAACAACCTGAAGAGAGGACTATGTAGTAGGTTATCAGCAGCCAGAGATGGCCATCTGAGACAGAGGCGATATGTCATCACTGCATCAAACTTGAATTACGAGGGGTCAAAGAGGGCAGTGAACGACGAGCGGCAGGACCGATAAGGTACCTCAAAGGTACGGGCAGAAACCAAGGCGAAAATCTGGGCGAGGGCACCTCATCCATGGCAGAGGCAGGCTAGACCGTTTGTTGGTTTTCTTTTCCTTCTTTTTCCAGCAGCTGGGCTCGCATGGCAAGACCACTCCGGGACATTGTCCGTCAAGGCATCTCGCAAAGGCACATCGCAAAGGGCATTTTCCAAAGGCACCATGACCTCAACAAAGGCACCTCTCGTCACGCAACACCGTACCTAACCGGGCTCTCTCGCCGATACCTCTAAGCACGATAATACAGAGCGCTTGCCGTTACTGCACTTACTGGTGAACCATGAACGAGACTTCCCAGTTCAGAAGGTTAACTTTTCCAAGGCCTCCACCCAGAACCCAAGCTTCGCCAAGGTAACATGGGGTATCCGAGAAATCCAGATGCGGTGGTCAGGTGGATAAAGGCAAGCATTTTCCAGCAGACTTCCATAGAGCTTCCATGAAGGCAAATTGGACAATCAAAAAAGCAACAGGAACATGTTTGCAAAGCATTTCTGCCAAGATGTCAACATTTTACTTGCCAGTATTTCCAGCATCGTGGGCGTTGCTCTCCCACATCTCTTGCCGCTGGGCAAGGGTCCACTCATGCACCGAGTTTATCGCGAGTTACGTGGGCTTCAGGTATCGGTACCTTGGCAGTACAAGACACCGTGTAAGCCAAGACCAGCCTCGGCCGACCCATATTTTACCAAAAACAGAATGAGAAGGGCTCGTTGGGGATTTTCATTGGCTCACCACGCTCACTTTCCCTACCCAGCTGAGTTATTAACAAAATGGTTGATCCTGGACAATCGAACGCTCTGTTGATGAACTCGGCGACCATATCGGGAGCCGCGGGGCGACGGCGGCAGCAGCAGCAGCAGCAGCACAGCAAGAGGCGGTTATCGCTATCTTGGCACCTGCCCAACCAGTATGTATCTGCCAAGGTAGGTGCTTGTCATTGACGTGCTATCATCCGGTTTCCATCATCCAACAAGTCGGCTGCCAGGCATCGAAGCGGCGTTGCAGTGTTGTCAAGAAAGCAACTGAAAGATGGACAAGATTTGACGGCATCGGATCGCTCGGTGGCGGGGGTGAGCTTTGACGTCTTGGGTTGTCTTGGCATTGCGAAACCGAGTTGTCGATGCGTTCAAGCGGCGGTTTCGTGGGCGGTCATGGAGATCCCGTCGTGCCAAACAGTCGGGCGGTGATGTCAGTTTGGAAAATCGGATGAGATGGCATTTTGCGACCCAGGCGTGCCGACGGCCTCTTGGCGTTCCCGCTCCAAATCTCCGAACGGTTTGGTTCGTCCGATCACGTCGACCCCGGGCTTTCAACTTTCTCTAGGTCAATTTGGTTTCTTGCCACGAATTTTGCATGTGAAAGTTCAAGACAGGGAGCTTATAACTTTCGAGACCTAATTGGTGGCATCCGAAGGCGAAGGATCCATTATCCCGAGGCTCGTCGAAAAACGAGGTCCACTTTGTAAAGTTATCGCACTCAAAAGCGTCGAAGAGAACGCGGTTCACGGTTGTTAGGCGCGGTTCTAGGCGCTCGAGATCTCTAGGGCTACAAATTCAACAAAAATCTCGGAAAAGGCAGCCTTTTTACCCCGCCATTTGATCCACATCTCCCCAACAGTTGGAAAGAACTTGCATTTCATGCGCTGTAACCCTGCGCGCCTTCCGCGTCTCTGGTAGGGTGTCGCAGGGCGGAAGGTATGTACGTACCGCTTGTGCCTTGCCTTGCCCGCGCAGAAGGTAGCACGCCGGCAAATCTTGGCATCAAGTTTGGGTTTCTGTTGAATGACACCGTACAAACACAAAGTGAGCCTCCGCTACGACTTTTCATTGCGACTGTCGCCTCCCCTCCCACGACGTCAGCAATGGTTTGTCGTCAAGAAAGGTGAGAAAAGGGGCCGTGAGGGTTCCCCAGACGAGACAAAAGTCAACAGTCCGACAAGCACGTGAAAGGAACATGGATCCAAGAGCAAAGGTGCTGTCAAACGCCCACGCCTACGCCGCCCACGCCTTTGATCGCCAGTTTTCTCCAGAACAACGTCCACTTCCCCCGCGTTCCGTTCGTGGCAGTGCTCACTCCCGTCCCGCGTGGGTATCACAAGGATATTGAGCCATCAAGGAGAAGATCTGGAGTGCAGATGGTTCCTGCAAGGTGAGCCCTTTCGGCGTACCAATGTGTCGTCTTGTGTATCCAAAGTTCAAGGTACTTTCTACTACACTACACGGAAGACTGATCGCCGTTCAACAAAACATGGTGATAGCTGCTTCCGATAACAATGGCCGTCCAAAGAGAGCAGGTGGAACAAACGTCATGAGTTCAGGGTCTTTTCTGCATCGGCAAATGCTGCACTTTGCCTACATTTACCGAAAGCCCATTTCCACCAAAAGAAACTCGGTCGCTATGCCAAAGATGGACTTGGACTTTTATACCCAGCGAGCCAGCCTTGGCGACGACACCCCCAAGAGTCTGTCTCAGTGTGAGAAAGTTGATTCACCTCAGTTTTACCGAGGTGTGCACGGACACTCTTCCCGACTTGGATAGCCATGTGTCAACGAGGCCGGATCAGATGAGGGGTGAAAGAGGGGGACAACAGCGAGAATTAAGCTTAATGTTTGTTGAGAGACTCCGTCTGATAATGCACGTTTGACACTATTCGCATCTCCATCTCGTCCGGCCTGGTGTCGCCGCAATTCATTCGCGTCTTGATCGCAAAATCCGACATCGCATTCCCCACATCCAAACCTCCAAAAATGGCCTCTTCCATATCCGGCCCCACTCCGCCCGGGCTCCCGCCGCTACCGCCCGGACACGGAGATTACTTTACCGAGACGCAGTGGACCGTGCTCATGTCCCTACTGGACGCTACTATTCCTTCCATTACAGCAGTCTCAAATAAGAAAGATGACAAGACGCAGCTCGGGATTGTCGATGCCGAGTTGAATGAGATTGTCAGCAAGGCCCAAGCAAGCGTGGTGAAGAAACCCGCGGTTGAGGATATCACGGCTTATCTAGCCGAACGTGCGTCCGATGACCCGGCCTTCTGTTGTGCCGTGCGCCGGACCCTCGGCACCGTCTCCGCATCGGCCCGGAACCAGCTCGGCGCCGTCTTATTCGCTCTCTCGTAAGCCGCCACCAATCCGGTTCTCTATTCAAGTTACACAAGACCTTAAACCCGGAAAGCACATTCAAGTGTTGCCCCGGACTACCCCTTTTCCTTGTATATCTAGATGTAAACAAAACAAAACCAAAACCAAAAAAAAACAAAAAAAAACATGAGTCCTGACCCGCAAACTCTAGAACACGACCCGGCAGCCTCCTCCTAACCGGCTATGCCACCCCAATCCAAGACCAACCCCTTCACATCCGGGAATCCATCCTCCGGAGCTGGTCCACCTCATGGTTCGGCACTCCCCGCGTCCTCTTCAAGACCTTCACCGTCATCGCCAAGGTAATCTGGCTGCAAACCAGCCCTCTCTTCCGCATCGTCACCGGCTTCCCCGACGTGCCCCTCAACTGGAACCCGGGCCCGACCCAAGACTTTGGATTCCTGCAATTCGACACTTCTGTCAGTGAACCCGCCACCGTCGAGACCGACGTCGTCATCATCGGCTCCGGCTGCGGCGGCGGCGTGTGCGCCAAGGTGCTCGCCGAAGCGGGGCATCGCGTCCTCGTCGTCGAAAAGGGGTACTACTTTGATCCGTCACAACTACCCATGCCCCGCGAGCAGGGCGGGTTCCACCTGTTCGAGAACAACGGGTTCGTTAATAGTGTTGATAGCTCCATCAACGTCGCGGCGGGATCGTGCTGGGGCGGCGGCGGCAGCATCAACTGGAGCGTCAGTCTGCAGACGCAGGGGTATGTGCGGAAGGAGTGGTCGGAGCAGCACGGGCTGCCGTTTTTTGAGAGCGCCGAGTACCAGAATTGCTTGGATCGCGTGTGCGAGTTCATGGGCGTCGTTAGTGGTGATGATGTGAGGCAGAGCTATCGCGGCCAGAAGCTGTTGGATGGGTCCAGAAAGCTCGGGTACGCGTCTCAGGTGTGTCCGCAGAATAGCGGCGGGAAGGAACACTGGTGTGGGCATTGTCATTTGGGTTGTGCTAGCGCGGAGAAGCAGGGACCGGCGGTTAGTTGGCTGCCGGCGGCGGCGAAGAAGGGGGCTACCTTCATGGAGGGCTTTTCGGCGGATAGGATTCTGTGGGATGAGTCTTCTTCGTCGTCGTGGTTTGGTTTGGGTGAGAAGAAGAAGAAGAAGAAGAAGGCGGTGGGCGTGGAGGGAACGTGGACTGCGAGGGATACTAATGGGGGAGTGACTGGGGAACGGAAGACGCGAAAGGTTGTTATCAAGGCGAAGAAGGTCATTGTTGCTGCTGGAACTCTCAACAGTCCTTTGATTCTTCAGAAGAGCGGGTTGAATGTGAGTGCTCACTACTGGTGTGCCCGGTCAAGAGGAACTTGGATGCTGACCTCCTAACAGAACCGACACATTGGCCGCAACCTCTATCTCCATCCAGTCAACTTCCTCAGCGCCTACTACGAGGATGATGTCAAGCCCTGGGAAGGTAAGTCTCCATATTTCAACCGCTTACAACATTCACATAACTAACCACAACGCGGACTACAGGTGGCATCATCACCAGCGTCTGCACCGCCTTCGAGAACCTCGACGGCCAAGGCCACGGCGTAAAGCTAGAAGGCAACCTGCATGCTTGTATGTGTTCTCCCTCTTTCCTCCCCCCTCGCCCCTTTCCTTTATCACCCCAGCCCTTTTCTCCTCAAATCCCTTACCGTACTAACACCACCACCAGCCCTACGCAATCCTAACCCAACTCCCCTGGCGCTCCGCCCTCTCCTACAAGCTATCCTGCCTTCGCTACCGGCACCTAAACGCGTGGATCTCCCTCGCGCGCGACCGGGACACCGGCCGGGTCTACGCCGACCCGGTGACCGGTAAGCCCAGCATTGAGTACACCGTCTCGTCCTTCGACGCGGCGCATGTGCTAGAAGGTCTCATCGCTTTGGCAAAAATCGCTTATGTCTCGGGAGCGAACGAGATTGATGCTTTCTTGCCGGGGTTGGGGCCTTTTGTTCGTTCCTCTCCCAGTACCTCTTCCACCCCAGGTGAAGCGAAAGAGGAGGATTACGACAAGGGAGTCAAGGACCCTCTTTTTGAGTCTTGGTTATCGACCCTCCGTGAAAGGGGTAACGCACCGCCTTACCCGCCTTATACGTCGGCGCACCAGATGGGTACGTGCAGGATGAGTAGCGCTCCCGAAAAGGGAGTGGTGGATCCTAGGGGTAAAGTTTTGGGGGACGGAAGGGCTGTATGTGGCGGATGCGAGCGTCTTTCCGAGTGCGAGCGGGGTGAACCCGATGATTACGAATATGGCGATTGCGGATTGGATTGCGAGGGGGGTGGTGGGGGAGTTGGGGAAGAAATGAATGAAGAGAAGGTATGAAGGGGGTGGTTGTGACGGGAGAGATACCCGTGAGGTTTTTGGACATGTTTGTATGATATGTTATGTATGAGTGATGATGCGTCTATGGCTATGAAGATGATGGCACGGTTCAAGGATAAGTGGTCGTTTGGAAGGAAGTTTCGTCGTCGTTGGATGTTCTCTTTTGCCTAATCGTTTAACTTTGATTTTCCCGAGCGTTGCAGCGTAAAGCGTATACCAGGAGCTAAAGAGCAATAAAATTTCGGTGTATTCTCTTCATAACATAACGCTGATAGCATTGCCTAATAACCACATCTTCCAAACGGATACACGAAACAGAACCGTCTTGCAACAAGAAACTGATCCTAAGGAGACAACAATCGTGATCGTCCATAATCCATTAAGACTACCAAGAAAAGGTATCCCCTCCTCGTATTCTCATAATTCATTCATAAAACCAACCGCCAGCCCGTCAACCCGTCATCCTCCTCTTCATCATCCCCATCCTAATGATCCCTCCCCTCCCACCTCTCCTCGACCAGCGAGGTGTTGTTCCATCCTACGCCCCCACAGCGCCGCCGTTCTTAACAACCTCCACTTCCCCAACCGCTGCTTCACTTGCAGCTGCCCCAGGCCCCTCATACTTCCCCAACCTCGCCGCCAACATGGTATTCTGCCTCTGCAACTCGCCCACCTGCTCCCTAAGCATCTCCATCTGCCTCAGCGCCAGATCCCTCTCCGCTTTCACTTTCTCCATCTCCCTCAGCACGTTAGCCTTCTCCTCCTTCTCGGCTGCCTTCCTCAGCTTCTCTTTCGTTTTCCGCTCCTCCCGCAGCCGGTGCTGCTCCAACCGCGTCAGCTCGCGCTGGTACTTCTCTTCCTGCTTGGCGATCTCGCGCTCGTGCTTCTCGCGCAGCTTGGCGAGCCGGGCGTCTTCGTGCGCGGCCTTGCTGCTCTTGCTGTGCTTGGAGGCGGTGTCGTCATCGAGGGCGGCAGCGGCGGCGGCGGCGGCGGCGGCGAGTCCCTTCTCTTCTTGCTCGCGCCGCTTGGCGGCTTGTTTGGCTTGGAGACGGTGCAGTTTCTCTTCTGCCTTGCGGTGGCGCTCCTCGAGTTTGCGGACTTCCTTTTCGTGCTTTTCGCGCCGGGCGGAGTAGTGGTCGGGGAGGTGGATGCTGCCGTTTTCGCCGGTGGTGGTGGGCTGGAGAGAGGAGGCGGATTCGGTTGCGGAGAGGTCGGAGCGGATTGAGGTCGCGCTGGTGGGATCGTTGGTGAGGTCGCCGGTGCCGTTGACGGTGAGGGATTGGCCGGATGCGTTGACGGCGTGGCCTTCTCCTTCCGTGGCGGAGACGAAGCTGCGGATGGATGATGTGTCGCTTTCAATGTCGGTGGAAGAGGTGGAGGAAGCGAGTGAAGCGGTGTCGTCTTCGGTGTCGTTGGTGGTGCCGGCAAAGTTGGCCACTTTGTTGGCTACGGCGTTGCCTGCTGCCCCGAGAGCACCTGTCAACATACCGTAGAGGCCACTTGACTGTGAAGCAGGGGTTTCTTCCTCGACACTCTCTTGCTGTCGTAACGGAGATTGAGCATGGTCGACCTTATCTACTCCAGAAGCCCTTTTCTGTTGTATAGTGGCGTCCTTGCGCTGAGCATCAGTTGGTGTCGTCGTAGCTGCACCGGGCGGCGACACAGCCTGGGCCGTCTGCTCCGGCACCTCATCATCACTGCTTCCGGTAAGCTCCTCAATACTCTTGGTCGACAGCCAGTCCAGTAAACGCGCGGCATCATTAGTTATACCGCCAGGAGTTCCTCTATCGACCATGAACCTAGGCACGCTGCCTCCGGGATCACTGCGTGTTACCATGAGCCACTCGACAGCAAACTGCTGATCATCATCGTCGCCCTTAAAAGACGACCTGCCGCGATCATCAGCGCCATCTGCCGCAGCCGCTGTCACTTGCTTAGCAGATCGCAGCACAGCCTCCTTCTTGATGTCATCCACGCCCGCCTGATCGAGCGCATCCTTCATCTCGTGAAACTCCTCCCTACTGAGTTCCGTAGAAGATTTCGTCTTTCTCAACGGCCTATCCAGCGGGATCTCCCTGATAACCTCGACAGACTCGTACTGTCCCCTGATGAAGTTCGACCTAGCAGGGGCATCGGGGTGTTCGCAAGGTCTCGACACCAACATGAACTGTCTCGGCTGCCGCGGTCCCTTTTTCGAGGTCGAGGCACTTCCACCAGCACCAGCCCCAGGCCCAGGCATCATCAAACAAGTGACAAAGTCTCTAGGCGTAGTCGGCCCAGGAAACCTCGCGCTCACCAAAAACACCTCCAGCTTCCCTTGCAACACCTCTCCTTCTTGCCCTTGCCCTTGTTCACCATCACCTTCTCCTCCTCCTGCCCCGCCCACCCTCACACGCTCAAGTCTCTTCTCCCCTCCAATACCTCTAATATTCCCCGTCCCCGGCTCCGTCCCCTTCTCCTGGTACCGCTTGATACTTTCAGCGAACTCTCTCTCCAGCCCAGCTCGCCACTTGTCAAAGGCCACATCTTTATGGACGCTCCTCCGCGCGAACCAGGCTCCCTTTCCGTCTTTCGCAGAGAGCTTGTACACGTTAATGCCGAGCGGGTTCTCTTTCGTGTTGGAAACTTTGCACTCCTTCCACTCTTTGCGGAGCTTGGTGGCTGTTTCGGCTGCTTCCGCTGAGAGCTTGATGGGGTGGGAGCCGGAACCGGTTGTATGATGGGTTACGACCGAGTCGGTTGCTGATCGGGCGCGGCCGTGGGCTGCCCCGGCTTTCGCCGTTGCGGCAGCGACGCTGGGTGGTATCGGGATCGAGTCGACGAGGGTTTGGGCGTCGGAGAAAGTGGTGGTCATGAGGGCTTGTAGGTCGGAATCGGGTCTGCCGGCGAGGTCGGTGGACCAGGAGATGGGGCCGAGGGCCTTGAAGGGTTCGTGATGCGCTGATCCGCCCATTGTGTGTGACGTCTGGGTATGGGTATGGTGAAGTTGAGGTTCGTTATGGAGGTGGTGGGTAGCCCGAGGATGAAGCTGAAAGAAAGCGTGCGTATGTAGCCGGGCTCTACACAGATACCACTGTCGAGGATATGGTGAAGGTTGGCAGTGGTGAATGATGGGTCAAGTAGAAGGGCGATCGTATCGCCATGTAAGTCCAGGTGGCAGATTGTCCAAGGTATTCGTGGGAAATAGCGTAGGTAGTAGGTACGGATCGATGACTTCGAAGTTCGATTGTAGTAGGCGCTTGTGTAAGTCTAGTCCGTATCAGTTCCCCAAGTTGTTGAAGAGTTGTTCTCTGAGTCTTGTTGATCTTTGTAATCAATAATTTAAGTTGTTCGAGCTTATCGTTGCTTCTGCTGCTGTGCGCGCAGGTGGATATAGGTTTGTATTTTAGGAACGATCTAACCACGAGGTCATTATCAGAACTTGACCGAAATCCAGACTGCCAACTGGACGCCAGACAACCTAAGGAAAGAAGAGTGTAACCTGTTGCTGTCTTTGTTGACGTCATATCTCGGGTCCCAGGAGCTCGTACCAGGGGTCTACAGGTGCACTAACACCCCTGGAAGCCCTACAATCTAACGCTGGTTTGTTTGTTAGCCTGGTACTCCTGGTATATTGGACGAAGTCTATCCCGAATTGTCCCAAAACCTCGCAAGGATAAAATGAATGGCTAGGTGCGGTTCAGAAAGCCATTAACAAGATTCAATATGACATATTGATTTTCGGAAATAGCATATTCAAGGTAAGATCACGCTTCGATCATGGAACGAAACGAATCAATTAGATATAAAAACGCCTAGGGAAGTTGACCCGAGGTCTCGAGCTAACAAACAAACCAGTATTGGACTGTTGAGCTTGCCATGTGCTTGATGGGCCACTTGGTACCTAATGATCATAGCGGGGAACCAACGCGCTGTCAACTTACACGCCCGACCTGAACGTCCCAAGATGTCCAGTCCTCAGAACAACAACAATGCCGTCTTAACCGTTCAGCCAACAGAAACCAGAGCCCGTCAATGCAATAAAACTCGTCTACGGAAGCAGAAAATCAGACAAAAGCACGAGGTAGCACAAGGCGCCAAGCTTCTTACGAAATCATTCCATTGATGATGATCTGTTCGCTCTATGACTGGGGATATCGGGGAGAGTGTCCATCCACCTCATACACCGGACAATGAGTTGATGATGGTGATGCATCTAAATATTGCATCGAGAAAGGGCTTTACCCCCAGGTTTTGCCCAATGGGATTATAGAAGTATTCACGTACACAAAACCCGACAATTACCAGAATCATTAGGCAGGATGCCACGCGATCAACGCCAAACCACTGGTCAAGTGCGTGATCTATTATTCCACTCCTGCTATCCTGAACATAACCCCCAGGTGTCAGTAGCCGAGTAGTCATTCAGCTAACAACTCATTGCATCCGAATTATTACCTCCTCGACTGGTCGGGGTTTCTCGTCATCCCTCATCAGATTAAATGTCTGCTCAACCGGCGGATTGTGGATGCCAGGAACTCCAGGCTGGCAGGGAAGTTGTGGCAGGGAAGCCAGGTATGAGGTCTCGTCCCTTTCTTGTCCCCGTCTGGCACGACCGCTTTGCTGAGCGACCCACGAGTTCAGACTGCGGAAACGTGCGGGCGAGTCCTCGCTCGACTCGGTATATAGTGTGTCCCTTTGACCTCCTCGCTGCGTTGATATCCCAGAGAAGCGGTCCATAGTGCCGTTGGGCGAAGAGGGGTAGGCTATAGCGGCCGGTTGTGGCGGCTGGAGAGTCTGTTCGGGTACGATTATATCTCCATCGCCAAAGCCAGATGAGAGCGAGGATATGTCACTCATGCGTTTRCCTCGACCTTCGAATGTGCTGCAGGGTGATAGCAGGTACTTCGGATCATAGTGGCTGACATACTGTATCTGTCTTGTGCCGTTCGAAACCGCAGTTGTCGTAAGGGATTCGTTCTGTGATGGGTTGGTGAAAGTGCTGAGCTGTTGGGGCTGATGAGAGTACATCGTGGCAGATGCTAAGTTACGTGTGTCCACGAGATTTGCTGGGTTTACGACATTTGCAAAAGTCGCATATGGTAGAGGACTTCCGCAGTGYTGATGAACAGGGTTGGGTTGCTGATATTGAATTTGAATGCCCGGCGTGTGTGGTTGATAACCCTGTTGCAGCAAGTCATCCACCTTTTCGTACGAGCAGAGGCTGCCGACACTCTCACTAGGTGCAACGATCTCAGTCCTCTCTGATACCGGGGATGGATGATTCAAGGCTTTGGAACTGTCATTCAAGTTTTGCCACTCTCTTCGCTTGAAAATGGCCGTCTTCGCTAAAAGACCAGAGAATATTCCACCACGGGTGCCTCCAGTCTCCTTTGACTGAGGTTGCGTCGCTCTCCTGATTGCCTTCCTGGCAGTCCAGATCAGAAAGCATACCAGAACAAAACCACCTGCGGCAGATGTTAGCGATTAGTCTTTGGTTTTCGAGTCGACAAGAGTCAGTACCAATAGAGCCTACTGAGATGAGAACACGCTCATCAGTCTTATCGAAGGTGGTTCCAGTAGCTTCAACTCCGTTATTCTTCGCCGTTTGTGGATCGTTTGCGTTACTGCTCGTACTATTGTGCTGTTCACGCACATCTGGAATCCCCGATGACGATGAGGATAGTGCGTCTGATGAACTAGTTATCCAGACCGTGGGAGAAGCCCTGGTCACCCTTACGACCTCAGTCTGTACTTTTGTGGATTTTGTGGGATAGATAACAGCTTCTGTCGAAGCAGTGACGGGAATGGGCGTAGTCATGGCATCAATGGGCTAGTCTTGCTATCAGTGAGGTGAAAAGTAGGGATAATGCCGAGTGAGAGATGAATATCTTACCTCAGGAGCAGATATTGCCTGGTCCGGGTAGGTTGCCTGAGGGACATAACTGGTTGTAAAGGATGAAGGAGCCTCGAGTGAAAGTGACCCCATCGAGGTGGCAGAAACCTCTGGCGTAAAAGACGGAGTCGGAGCCTGAGTTGGTTCAGAAACCAGAAAGAGCGACGTTTGACCCGGGATTGATGATATCATGGTGGTGCTCTCCGGTTTATTAGTAGGTCTAGAACTGCTGTTCTTGCGTCCATCATCCTCCCTGTCCTCTTCCTTTTCCTTTCCGTCTCCTTTGTCCGAAGCATCGCCATCATTGTTTTTGCCATTTCCACTTGTTCTGTTGCCCCTGCAAAAGATACTAAACTTGCCGCACCCTGTCTTCCCGCTCGTTCCATTGTTGCCGTCGGCGTCCCCCTTGTCGTCTTGATTAGTATTCTCCCCTCCACCACCGCCCTTACTTCCATTACTGGTGGTGTCGCTCCTCCCGTCGCTCTGTATCACCGTATTTTTGCCGCTATAAGTAGTAGTCCTTTCGCGATAAGTTGTCTGGGATAAATGAACTAGCCTCCCGCCATCTGTACGGCCCTTATCGTCGTCGGTGCCTCCTCCGATCAAAGAACCCCAAATCATCACAAGACTTTTCTTCGTTTCGTCCCGTCTCTCGCTCCCTCTAGGCAGAGCAAATGGCGCCATTCCGCCTCGTCAGGCTGTTCCAGTCTCTGTGGAAGCTAATCGATGCACGCATGAGCTCGATGCATGGGGCAGGCTCGAAATGCCATCGATGCCCTGGTGATGAGAGTGAGTGATGAACAGCATTCAGGTTGCTCACAAATACAGCATAAAAGACCAAGCAGAAAAAGAGAATATGATAGCCTCTGGATATTAGAATTAGTGGTAAGAATCAAAAAGAGATTATGTATATCAGAGAAACGAAGTAGCAGGCCAGCCTGGCTACAGCAAGAGAGAAGAGAAAGAAAAAAGGAGATGGGCGAGAAGTGCCAGGTAAAGTAAATGCGAGGTGCTACTAGCAACACAATACAATGGTCGCACTTGACTCCTCAAAGAGGCCGTCGACCTTGGCGTTGCCGGCGCATGACAGAAGTGAACTCATTCGGCCCCGAGCCGCCTCAACCCCCTCAACCAGGAGGCCTCGTGGTGACGAGCTGTCGGGACAATGTCTGCTCAGACCATAGGTTCTTATGTCCTCGAGTGTACTGCTGCGTTTTGTCAGTGAGAAACACCGAGTCTTCATCCGCGTTGCCATGATAGCCACCTATCGTTAGTAGCGGGGGACAAGCTTTTGAACGTCACCTCCTATCCATATGACAGAGCTGTATCCCAGCAGAGATCCAGATGGAGTCCAAGTATCGAGGTTGGGAGGAGGGTCAGCTTGGAGATGGATTGGTCGGAGACGGAATGGTCGAGACCAGAGCAAAGACGGGATGCTACCTGAATGGTAGTAGTGTATAAGATGTGCCGCCTCATGTCATCGCCGCGCAAGTTAAAGATGTCTGAGCAGGGTCTTGCCAAGTGAAGCGATCGATGTCGTAGAAATGTTGTTTCAAGTGTCGGGAGGGTGCACTGACTGACGTCTCATCCGCCCCGGCAGATATCGTTTCATCTCAGCCTCAGAGATACATACTGGAGTGCCCTCTGCTCCAGGGTTCGAAGAGCCTGGCGGGGTTGTTCACGAGCTTGTGAAGGGAAGGAACAAGGGCAAAGGGCGATCAAACAGACCTTCCCCGGAGTTCATGACTCGAGGCATTTGCGATTTCAATCGGGTAAGGCAGGAGGGCATCCACACAGTCGAGGTACCTTCCCAGTGTATGACATGTAGACTCGCCATCAGGGTGACGCTGAGATGCCAGACCATTGCTTCTTTAGGCGAAAAGACAGGATGTCTTTCAACTTCGGAATGTCATCCTCATCAGCATCATAGAGATGCCGAGAGGCGTCGACTGTCAATCCCGAGATCCCATCCAAGTTCCGTCTCTCCCGTCGAGGTTGCAGCAGTCGGGTGTTTTGCAGAACTTCCGGCGTTTAGCCAGGTCGACCCCGGGCCACAGTAGGAGGAGCCCTAGCCCCTCTGGCTATTTTAGCGGCCCATAAAATCCCCTGCAACTGCATCTGCACCATCACCACTGATACCACCAGAACCACCACTGGGTACGACATCTTGGGATGCAAGATGCCACCTATCCATTGCTGTACACATACATAGCCTGTACGATTCAAATGCCGGGCGGGCGGGAGTGCGGGATTGGAAGCAAAATGCCGTCGGCGCAGACCGTCATGGGCAACTGTCGTGTCGTGCTAGGTATGTAGACGTGCCCGTGGCTCCGTGCTGGGGTTGAGGCCGGACCGGGCACTTCTTCCTTCTTGGTACCCCGACCAACCGGCCCGGTACCGACTGTCGAAAGTGTCGAACGCTGTTCACTTGGCACATCTGCCACTGCTCCCACATGCTTCAGCTTCCCTCGATTGCGATGTTCGGAGCACTGCTGGAATGGGAGTGGAAAGCCTGGCACAACTTTCACAAGTGCACGACTCGGGCTACCAAGACCGAAACCACCGACCCCAATGCTGAGACGACATTGCATGTGACATATCCTGGCAGCGCTCGAGGCATCTGTCGCTTTGACATGTGCCTTCACGCCACTCTGTGCATTCTTGTCATCCAGTCTGTTTGACATGTTTGACAGAACGCAGGGACAAGTTCGCATCGAGGAGATGGGACGAATGCCATCGAGTGCCACTGTGCCAGAGCCGCAGCGACCACCCCTGTTCCCAAGTGCTGGAGGTTGATATGGATAAGTTTCCTGGTACCATCACAAGCGGCCAGACCGTTGCTAGCCAGGTGGTCGATGCTCCCGGCGGCGCTGGCCCGATGAAACCGCCCCGTCTCGCCGTCTCCGAGTGTTCAAAGCTGAAAGGTCTGGCTCTCCTTTTTAACACATATTCAACCCTGGACGACACAGAAAAAGCCACCGGGCTGGCCTGAGAGCCGAGAGGCAAAGAGAGTCTCATCTGCCGGGCCAATCGAATATTTGTATGACGTGAGGCTGTTTTGCATCAATGGGATCGATGGTTGTTCATCCCAAAAACCCACAAAAACCGCCAACCTGATATGGAATAGGGCACTCCTTGCAGAGGGTTTAAGGCCCGATAGAGAGGTCCCACTTGGGCGGGTTCCTTCCATCATGGATCGCTCCTGAAGCCTTTGCAAACACAAGACAGCCCCCCGATCTAGGATCAGTCAGACTCGGAGCCTTTCAGTCCAGTGGGCAGTTGGGGGGTTGTACAGCAACTTCCTAGTGTATGGTGACGGGAGGACGGCATGGACGGCGCCGATGGGAGAGGCGGAGGATAGGATTAGTAAGAACCAGGAAGAAGAGACTGGACGGGACGAATCGAGAGACGGAATTTGTTTTAACCAGAGCCCAGGTTTAGTCTACTTTTTTGGGGGTTTGGATTCGGTGTAGCTCCAGACGGGTACGCGCATTTTTAGCCCAAGTCAAGGTTGCAAGATTGAAAAAAAAAAAGACGGCCACCAGTGAAGAGAGGCTAAAGAGTCACTCCCACTCAGACTCCTATTACAAGGCAAGGCCAAGCAACCAATCCTAGCTGACTCGCTTATCACGCCGCCGTAACCTTTTGCTAGATCTTCAACTTTTCTTATCCCCCACCTCCCCTTCAGAATCCTTCCATTTTGCTTCCTTTCTCTCCTTTTTCTCACCTAAGCACACCTAATTTCTTATCCTCCCTCCGTGTTCTCTTCCTCCCCCCTCGAGGCCATCTAGGTCGCCAGTCCCATACCGCGTCGTCGCGCTCGTCAATTCGAAAACGACTAAACGACCAACCATGGCGTCCACATCCAGAGCTCTGGGCAGGCTTTCGGCCCCCTCCATGGGCGTTGCCCGTCTCCAGACCCAGGCCGTTTCCAGGCTGCTCAGCTCTGCGCCTCGTCGCGCCCTCATCTCCGAGTCCAGGCAGGTTGCTGTCACTCAGCAGATCCGTCGCGCCCACACAGAGACTACTCCTGCTCTTCCCGAGCCCCCCAAGGAGCGTCGCCGGTTCCGGAAGTTGAGGTGGCTCTGGAGGGCACCTCTTCTCGCTTCCCTCGCCGGTATCGCCTATGTCGGTTGGGGTGTCTATGAGGAGAGAAACCCCGGCCCTCAGGTTGAGCCTGACCCGTCCAAGAAGACCCTCGTTGTTCTTGGTGAGTTCGATCCTTGCGCATACGAGATAGCCATACGCGCAGCTTTGCGCCATGCGCTTTCTCTTCCTCATATGAGTTCATACTTACTGACTGATCTCTCTCAGGCACTGGCTGGGGCTCCGTCTCTCTTCTCAAGAAGCTCGACACTGAGTACTACAATGTCATCGTCATCTCGCCCCGCAACTACTTCCTCTTCACCCCCTTGCTCCCGTCATGCACGACCGGCCTGATCGAGCACCGTTCCATCATGGAGCCCATCCGCACCATTCTGCGCCACAAGAAGGCCAACGTCAAGTTCTACGAGGCTGAGGCCAGCTCCGTCGATCCCGAGCGCAAGGTCGTCCGCGTCCTCGATACCTCCGAGATCCGCGGCGACGTTATTGAGACCGAGATCCCTTACGACATGCTGGTGGTTGGTGTCGGTGCTGAGAACGCCACCTTCGGCATTCCCGGTGTCCGTGAGCACACCTGCTTCCTCAAGGAGATTGGTGATGCCCAGCGCATTCGCAAGAAGATCATGGACTGCGTCGAGACTGCCGCTTTCAAGGGCCAGTCCCAGGAGGAGATTGACCGTCTTCTGCACATGGTTGTCGTTGGTGGTGGTCCCACTGGTGTCGAGTTCGCTGGCGAGCTCCAGGATTTCTTCGAGGAGGACATCAAGAAGCTCATTCCCGATATTGCTGACCGCTTCCGCGTCACCCTCATCGAGGCTCTTCCCAACGTCCTTCCCAGCTTCTCCAAGCAGCTGATCGAGTACACTGAGAGCACCTTCAAGGAGGAGAAGATTGACATCATGACCAAGACCATGGTCAAGAAGGTCACCGACAAGACCGTCGAGGCCGAGATCAGCAAGCCCGATGGTACCCGTGAGAAGATTACTCTCCCCTACGGTCTCCTCGTCTGGGCCACTGGCAACGCCGTGCGCCCCGTCGTCAAGGACCTCATGGAGCGCATCGCTGCCCAAAAGGACTCTCGCCGCGGTCTTGCCGTGAACGAGTACCTCGTTGTCCAGGGTACCCGCGATATCTGGGCTGTCGGTGACTGCGCCGTCGCTGGATACGCCCCTACCGCCCAGGTCGCCGCTCAGGAGGGCAACTTCCTGGCTGGTCTCTTCAACAACATGGCCCGCACCGAGGTCCTTGAGCAGCGCGTCCGCGAGCTCAGCGGTTCCCTCAACCTTCAGCCCGGCAACGCCGCCGAGATCTCCAAGGAGATTGAGGAGCATGAGCGCCAGCTTCGCCGCATCAAGGACATCAAGCCCTTCCACTACTCTCACCAGGGTTCTCTTGCCTACATTGGAAGCGAGAAGGCCGTCGCTGATGTGAGCTGGTTCAACGGAAACCTTGCCTCTGGTGGCAGCCTTACCTTCCTCTTCTGGAGGAGTGCCTACCTGTCCATGTGCTTCAGCAGTAAGTTTCCCCCAGGAATGTGATATTTTGTTTTAGAAACGGTATAACTAACATATCCTGCCAGATCGCAACCGTCTCCTTGTCATCAACGACTGGGTCAAGTCCAAGCTCTTCGGCCGTGACGTTTCTCGCGAGTAAACGACGACTTGCATCTATAGCATGACTTGGATTTCACTCTCTCCTTCTTGCACGCTCTTTTGGCATGTTTAGCGTGTCTCTTGTATAGCGGGTGCGGACATGGGGACTTCTTTACCTTTTCTTCTTCTGGAGTCTCGGGCTGCTTTGGTCATAGAAAATGGGGGCTTTTTAGACGGGGTTTTAAAGGGGATTTAGACGAGGGAGCAATGAAATGAACGGGTCCTTCTTGTGTTTTCTTTTGTATGATGCTTCTGCTATTCTTTCCAATATCCTGTATGAAAACATTCGAGTTATTATTGCAGCCCTTACAGCAGTACAGCCTTCTTGTCTATTTCTTTTGCCTTGCATCAAGGGCTTTCAAGACATACCTCGGACAAAATTACCTACTTGACCTTTTGGGGTCAAAACTTGAATAGTACTTGGACGTTATGTCTGAATTTTTACATGTATTGCTAGCTTTGGAGTACCGGTAGAGGGTACACGCTTTTTTGGGTCTTGATTTCTAGAATAGTGAAAATGATCGGGTAGAATAGAAGAAATGAGTTGGCGATGACGATGTCGGCCCCTGAACTGAGCATGACCAGGGTTAGGGTTACAAGCACTACACATCGCACTTTGCTCCTCACAGGCAATCGACATAATCGTCATTGTCACCTTTTGATCTGACAAGAAACAACTTTGAGAGCTGGACTCAACAACCAACCTCTTGAAGCTCATTTTCTCTCTCGGAAAAATAGATTTCTTCTTCACGGAGACGGATCACAAGTGGTTTTCTCATTTTCTTTGATACAGCGACATAATGCACGAAATCATCACGCTCCAGCTCGGGCAGCAGAGCAATTATCTAGCAACCCATTTCTGGAATGCCCAGGCAAGCAAACCCATTTATCTCAACTGAAAATCCAAACAGAAACTGACAAGGCTTTCAGGAGTCATACTTCACATATTCCGAGGATCAAGAGTCAGCTGTCAACCATGACATCCACTGGCGTCCCGGCATCGGTGCGGATGGTACCGAAACCTACATGCCGCGGACCGTTATCTACGACCTGAAGGGTGGCTTTGGGTCCATGGCAAAGACGAATGCGCTGTACAATGACCTCGAGGAGGGACAGACGCCTCAAGCTCTGTGGTAAGTTGGGCATCACCCTTGGTCCGGTGGACACTTTTTCACCAGTTTATTTCGTTCTTCAATCGATGTCCTCCAGCATTCATCAACCCCCATCCTCACCTCTGTCGTCCACCTCCTAACTCACCTCCCCTCTTCTCTCACCACAGGAACGGACCGACCGTCCTCCAAAAACAGCCCACCATCCCCCAATCCGCCTACCAACAATCCCTCGATGCCGGCCTCGAGCCCCCTCCCCTCTCGACGGACTCGGTCCGCTACTGGTCCGACTTCAACCGGGTCTTCTACCACCCGCGCTCCGTCGTCCAGCTGAACGAGTACGAGCTCAACTCGTCCATCATGCCGTTCGAGCGCTACGCTACCGGCGAGGACCTGTTCGCGTCGCTGGACAAGGAGTACGACCTTCTCGATCGCGACCTCCGCCCTTTTATCGAAGAGGCCGACCAGATGCAGGGGATCCAGGTGATGACGGGGCTGGACGACGCCTGGGGCGGGTTCGCGGCAAAATACCTGGAGAGAGTAAGGGACGAGTACGGCAAGACGGCGGTGTTTGTGTGGGGTAACGAGCAGGAGTCGGTCAGGGCTGGGGGGTTGAGCAGGGAGAAGAGACTGCTGAGACTGGCGAATAAGGCGAGGACGCTGACGGAGGTGTATAAGTATGCGAGCGTGGTCGTGCCGTTTACGGTGCCTGCGACGCTGCCGGGGAGTGTGGCGCTGGATGCGGGCTCGCAGTGGCATAATACTGCGTTGTTGGTGTCGGCGATGGAGAGCGTCACGCTGCCGTCGAGGCTGAGGGATGCCGCGAATAGAGATACGCTGGGGACGCTGGCTGATACGCTCAATGCGATGGGGAAGCAGAATGTGGCTAGCTTGGCGATGAGTTTTGCTCCGGAACCGACGGAGGAGGAAGAGGAAGGAATGGAAGGGTCGAAGGATCTCAGGCAAAGACAGCTTCTTAACCAGAAGCCAAGTGGACATGCCGCTGTGCTGGCGAAGGAGAATCCTGAGGGAGTGTTCCTGGATATTAACTTTACTCCGTCCGATCAGCTGGATTATGTCCGTCGCCGTGGCGGTGGCGATGACAACAGACCGAGGGTGTTTAGCCAGGTGCTCACTTCGAGAGGTTACGACGTTGATGAGCAGGCGCAGGAAGCCAAGGAGGCTGAGGAGGACGAGAGGTTCCGCAGGAAGAGCTCGTATGAACCTGTTATGAGAAGGTACGTTTTTCCTTCGTTTTTCGCTCGCCCTTTGTCGCTAACAAAGTCCCTGTCATGCAGTTATCACACCTCTCTTCGCTTCCCTCTTCTGGACAGCTTCCCTCAGATTTTCAGAGATGACAATGGCGAGCCACTGAAGAGGGGAGGAGGCCTCAACGTCACTAGCAGTCTGTCTACGGATGCTTCGGTGTGTAAGAGGCTGAAGTTGTTGAGGACTACGGTCGTTCGGTCGATTGGGATGGAGGACAGGGAGCAGCTTGGAAATGAGCTGGCGGAGATGGCCGATGAGTATCATGAGGGGTGGTCGAGTGGAAGCGATGATGGCGATGACGATTGATCGGTAGATGTAGCAACAACAGAAATGCTCACCAAATGACTTGGTGAAGCAGAACGAGGCGATTGCTCCTCAATGTCGTCCAGACCTTTACGCCAGACGGTCCACTACATGGGTATCTAACCATCCAAACCCAACAACGCCCCGATCAAATCCCCCTCCCCTTCCATCTCCCAAAAATCCATCACCACAACCCCCAACCTCTTCCCCTTCAACCCGTCCGGCCCATCCTCCTTCAACAACCCCAACAATTTCTCATTCACGGCTCCTTTCACCGTCCCACCCCCACCGGCATCCGCCTTACGGCCAGGTTGCCGTTGCTCTTCCGGACCAAGCGCCATCACCTCCGGCGTAATATTCGGCTCATTCAACACATGTTCTCCCGAAGTGAACGTAATCCACAACCCATCATCACCTTCATCCCCGGCAGAAGCCGCAGCAGCCGCCTTCAAATGCCCTTCCACAGCCTCCCACTTCGCCATCACATTCTCCTCCACACTCCCATTCATTCCACTCGGCAAGTCGTTAGGCTCATAGTAATCCTCTATGTACGCTGTCTCATTCCTCTTCTTCCCCTCTTCCCCTCCCTTACCCTCACCTCCCTTACCCTCTCCAGGAAGCTCGAGCTGGTTATAAACCAACTCAAACCCTTTATTATTATCCGGCCAAAGGCTAGGAGAAAAGTTAAGTCCTGGCACAGCAAGTTGTTGATCGAGAGACAAGTCGGGCAGGTCGAAGCGTTTGAGGAGGACGATTTTTCCGCGGGCGTGGCCGAGCGTGGGCGGGAGGGAGTGGGACGGGTAGATGAAGCGGGTGGCGGCTGGGGTGGTGAGGAGGGAGTGGAGGAGGCGTTGGACGTGGGGGGTGTTGGAGGCGTGGGAGCGGGTTGGGTGCTGGTGGTTTGTTAGTTGGTGGTGATGGAGGTGGTGATGGGTATAAGAGAGGAAGGTGGTGATGGCCCCTTTTGTTTACATATAACCGGTTTCGGTTATACCCCAGATGAAACCCAAGCCAGGGCATGAAAGGAAAACGAAAGAAAGAAGAAGATAAAAGAAAAGGAACTCACCTCATACTGCAAACTAACCATCACCACCTCCCCCGCTCCCCTCCCCTCCAACCACGCCATAAACCCAAACAGCACATCCTCCACCGTCGCCACATCACTCAACAACGCCATCTTATGCCAAAACACAAGTCTCGTCCCCCCTCCCTTCCCATCATCAAGCGCCGCATACCTCAAATCAAAGAACCTAATCCCAGCCTCCAGCGCCTCCACAATGCTCTTCTTCTGACACCTAAACCATTCAGCCTGCAAGTAACTAGGATTGGAAGGGATCGAATCCCGTGTTTCCCGTGTAAAATTCCAGGTTGCGCTGTCGTGGGTTCCCGGGATGGCTCTGAGGTGGGTGAGGGGGAGGGAGTCGGGGAGGGGGGTCATCCATTGTGCGCGACGCTTGGAGGCTGCTGTTTTGTTGAAGGAGGAGGGGAAGGTGCCGAAGATTTGGCGGCTGTCGCAGAGGATTTTTTGGAGGGCCAGGTCGGCTACTGTAGAGGAGGGGGAGGAGTCTTCTTGTGGTGGTGGTGATGGTGATGATGGCGAGGGATTGCCGGTGGTGAGGTCTGGGAGGAGAGAGAAGAAGAGGAGGTGAAGAAGCCAGAATAGGACGGCCATGATGCACACGGAGCTGAGGATCGCGCGGTAGGAAATTGTGGGTAGGAGGCTGCGGAAGCGCTTGAAGCGCCGTGGTGAGGATGAAGATGCGGCTGCCGGTATAGGAAGAGGAGGACTCGGATGAGACGGCGCGGAGATGAGCGGCGAGCGCCCGGGTTTTGATTCCCGGTGCATTAGCGCGGCATATCGGATAGGAGGTGTTAGGTGGTTATGGTTCCTCGAAGGTGACTCGAGGTACTTCGTATGAGTTTACACCGCCAAAGTACTTGAGTGGAGGTTTTCTCCTCAGTGAGAGATTGGGTTGAGGATCCCAAGACGGGTGTTACCGTGTAAATATTGTAGGACACGCGACGATCTACAGGGGCAACGTGCAAGCATTGATTGGGTGCTGACATTTTGACGTTGACATACTGAGGTGCATATGGCGTTTTCCCCAAGCACAACTGACAGCTTAATTCACCAGCAGAAGCAATCGATAAAGCAAGGGAGCTGTTGACATAATTTTATCGAAGCAAAAATGATATAAAAGTCACTGATGCAAAGGCCGCTACGAGATGGGACATTGGCTTAGTTGATGGGGCACTTGTGCCCCGAAAAACTAAATTTATTAGTCTAGCAGATTTAGCAACTCTATCTTAGATACATTTCTCTACACCTCGCCTGTGATACTGCTCGCACATAGCAACTGATTTGTTCGTAGCCGCCAACAAGACCCGTCTGTGTATCCTCCGATCAGTGTTCGCTCTTGATGGTCGGTGGCGCGGTCGCCATCTGTTGTCGCTTGGCCATCGGGCCGTTCGCAGGATCCCCCTCTGCCATACGCTTCTTCTTCTTGACCGGCCTCACAGGCTTCGTCTCTCCAGGCTCGAAAACGTCATCGGGGAGATCGAAATTCCTAACGTGCTGGATAGTCAATCCCATCAACTCTGCTTTGAAGATGTCGTTCGAAGTGCACATTGCCTTGAAGTCGTCCACTTCTCTGGACAGATCCAGAGACTTAGCTCCCTCTACCAGCTGCAGGCCGATGTAATGGTTAGTGGTGTAAATCTCAATCTCCGGCTCCTTCTCCGGTATATCCTCCAGCTTAACTTTGTCGTTGTCGTCGTCGTTGGCCTCGGGCTTTACAGGTTTGTCCTCAGGCTTCAGAGGTACCGTTCCTAGATGTACCACGTCTGTCGGTTCTTCCTTCACAACCGGCACAACCGGCTCCGGGGCAACACCATCCTCCATCTTGATCTCCGCCTTGACCTCAATTTTGCTTTCGCTCTTGGCGTTCCCATTCGCGGCTGTATCCGTCGGCTTGACCATGTATGCGAGATTTCCGGTTTGGATCTCTTCGACCTGAGCATCCGTCTTGCATCGGTGCACTCTGTCGTAACCTTTGTTGAAGGGGCGGGCAAGGGCGATGGAAGGGTGCAGCTCAAGCTTCTGGACCAAAACACGCACTCTTGACTCGACGAACCCAGACCAGGTATTTTGCGCCTCTTTGGTCCTGCCGGATGATACGACTGTAAGGTAAAACTTGAAGCCATTGGTGAAAAAGGTGTGTTTCTGGAACAGATCTTTCCAAGGCCTTTTACCCAACATGATCTCTTCGGAAATCTGCACCCCCCGTTCCAGCTCCTGCTGAATTACCGCCATTGAAGACCTTCCAACGTTGTGTGTCGCGCACATAGAAGGGTATGACGGGGTGATGATGGGCATCTTGTGATTGCGATCACTCGGGTATATCTAGTCTGTGGTGAGACATCAGCGCAACAATAATGGGGGGTTGACTTACCTTGGGATTCCACACCGCTACACGCGTAATGGACTGGTTGTATTCGATATTCTTCAGAAGAACCGGGAGCGGCCACGGCCAGTTGAGCATAATGGTGAAGAACTTCCTGACAATGACAGCACTTGTCGCCTTCGGATAGAGTTGGCATACTCTGGCGACCAGCATAGCCCAAGCCACACCACCGGGATAACCCATAATATTGGCATAGATGGCCCTTCTCTGAGCCCAGAGCTTGATGGCGCGAAGTGCCAGCTTGAACGTTTTCTCTTCAGGGACCAGCGCAAGGATCTCGTCGGTCACGCGTGTTCCGTTGAGCGAGCGCACCTCGTTTTCGGATAAGCCGCGCAGGAGGTTGTTATTGTTCAAATTCCACTCCTTGTCGTCAGGAAGTTGACGAAGGCTCTGAATCGAACAGAAGATAAGATCTATGCTGATGCCCGAGTATTCAAACTTGATGATAGGAACGAAAGCCTCGGGTACTGGGGTCAGGTCGGTTATGGCGCCAGGGGGAGCCATTTCGACAAGAAGGTCGGGAAAGATGTCGAAGTATTGCTTGACAGTGACGTACTTGGGTACAACGACGAGCGTATCGATATCGGATCCCGGCCCATACACACCCAAGCGAAAACTGCCATATGTGAATATTCTGCCTCGAGCGTCGCGAATCAGAATGGAATTGTGCGGCTCCTTTTCCTGGGCGGCCCTCTTCACAAACTCATCAGTAATTCGCTGGAGGTCTGCGAGCACCGCCCATCTCTTGTCAGTTTCGGCCTGACTTTCGAACGTGCCCTGCGCCCGCAGCTCTTTGAGAAGGGCCTCGGTTTGTCGTTTCTCGGCATCGGTAGGCAGCGTGGTCGAGATAGGAGGCGTTACGCCCAAGGTATGTTCGGGGTTCGACATGGTGGCACGAAGCGCGGTGGGACGAGGAAGCGTGCTGGGTGCGCCGGTGGAAGTATCGAAGATGAAATATGTCGTGCAGGACTGATCGATGACGCTGTTCGGGACGAGAGGAATACTGGATCGCGCGCAAAAGAGAGGAGCGCAAGCGCAGTGAGAGAATGCTGACTGGCAAAGATAGGTAGAAAATGAATCGAGTTATGAACAAGTCTATGATGGGATTGAACAGAAGGAACCAAGCAGCTCCACGAAGTCAAAGAACTCTCAGGTCATGATATGCTGTGCTTTTTGTTGATTTGAAGGATTGTGAGGCCGAATAGTTGATTGATTCTGGTATTGACCCTGGGGCAGTCGGAGAAGCCGAAACCAGACAGGGCAATTGATGGGGATGAATGAAGGGGTTGCGTTTGTTGCAAAAGAGAAAAAGCACGTCGCCGACTCGGCGCGTCTCGGTTCAGCCTGGGGTTCTGAGCACGGACTCCCATTTACCACTCCAAGTCGCAGCGGGATTGGCGCGAGGCGGTCCTGCTGTTTCAGAACCGGACACTGCAAATGCAACCTGCAAGAATCACCCACAAATCCCTATCCCTTGGACCCGCTTTCAGACGGGATGATCTCCACTAAAAGTTAGAGAGAGTACTTAGGTACCTCTTCCACATTGAGATATCATGTTGGTTTGTTGGTTGGTTAGTTCCCATGTTTGAGAGTCAAGCTTTGGAAAGCTAAGTCGTCACATTCCTGTTGCATGTCTTCTATTACTTGTTTGTCTTGTGGTGAAATTAGGAGATTCAATCGCTGAGTTGCCGTCGTTCTAGGCAGAGCCGGAGGCAGGTCCTCATCGTCGTTCTTGAGGCCTCAGCGGACTCTCGTCCATAGAGGTAGACAGGCAGTGTGAGTTTGGGCAATTCGTTCTTATATTACAAGTAGATCGGTTGGTAAAATCGGCTCAATATTCGCGGTGGACGCCGGTTCAACACACCGATCTTCTACCCTGAACCCCAGGATGCCATTTCCTACCGTGCTTGAACATGTGTCAATGACGATATCGCTGCTTAAGTAGCTTCATTCTTCCACCAAAGTCAAGGCCAGATGGTTGACACTTGAAAGCATGAGATTTAAATGACAGACGACGGTTCAAATCGTGGAAGATGAGTGGGATTTCGGCCCCAAGACCAGAGGTCGAGACCGGGCGTCCATGCATCCACTGGAGCTTCCTGGAGGTCCCTTTCATAGGGCGGCCCCACCCCCACACGGGCCCTGCAGGCCCCCTGCAAATGACGCTGCCCCTGGATGGAGGATCTTCGTGATAGCCCGGGGCAACGCGGAAAGTTTACATCCTGTCGCATTATCCTTTTCGCACCACTTTGCTCGGTCTCAATGGGGAAGGATGAAGAAGACATTACTTCTCTGCTTCATCCACGGCTTCAAGGTATGTCGTGAACACGCGACGCTCCAACCAGGATCAAACTGACCTTATCGTGTAAAGGGGGGTGAGTCGACCTTTGGCGACAATTATGCTTTCACCGAACACCTCCGCCAACTGGTCGCGGCCGACCTCCCCAAGATAAACGTCAATGTCGTGGTATATCCCAAATATGAGACTCGCGGAGACTTGGGCGAGTGCGTAGGGCGATTTCGAGATTGGTATGTGCTCATCGACCGCATCCCGTTGCTTATCTGTCACATGCTTGAAGCCCTGAACCATCACTAACAACCTCATCCTCACCACCACAGGCTCATGAACAAAGTCATCGACCTCGAAGTCGCCGCCGGCACCTCCTCACCCACCATCGACCCCTCGGTCCGCGTCATCCTAGTCGGCCACTCCATGGGCGGCATCGTCGCCGCCGAAACCGCCATCGAGCTCTCCTCCGACAAGCCCATCCACGGCAGCACCGATCCGGCCGTCGAGGACCCAAAGCTGGAGCATCGCACCGCCAACTCCGCGCCCCTCCACCGACCACCCAGCCCCAACTCGCTCATGTTCCCCTACATCCAGGGAGTCCTCGGCTTCGATACACCCTACCTGGGCATCGCGCCCGCCGTTTTCGCCCACGGCGTTGAAGGCCACTATGCGACGGCTTCGGCGGCGCTGTCGCAACTGAGCAGCTTAACGAGTTTATTCGGTGGAGCGAAGGGGGCGCAGGCGCAATCGAACGCGACGACGCAAAAAAGACAGGTAGCCGCTCTGCCGGCGCCGGAGAATAAGGAAGAGCAGCAGAAGAGTAATGGCAGCGCCTGGGGGAACTGGGGCAAGATCGCCATGGTTGCTGGCGTAGCGGCCGCTGCGGCGGCTGGAGGAGCGGCGGCGTATTACAATCGAGATCAGATTACGCAGAGCGTGAGCTGGGCGACGTCGCATCTCGAGTTTGTTGGTGTGCTTTATAGAAGGGAGGAGCTGCGACGCCGTGTGGCGTACATGGTGCGGCTCAACAAAGACCTTGGGGTCGGCTTCGGGAACTTTTATACCCGGCTGGGACGGGCCGCGGGGTCCAAGGAAGTGAGCATGGTCGGGACCGTGATGGGCAATGAACGGACGTTTTGCGTCCTGCCGAAGAAAGATCCCGCTGGGGACTGGAGGGAGGCCATCAACAACAAGGCTATGGACGAGGTGACGGCGCATATCTGTAAGTGCACCCCTCTCAATCTGTTGGAGCAAGTCATGATACGGGAAGCGAGTACTGACACTTCTCATAGCCATGTTCGACCTGAAGGACAACCCTGGTTATACGAAGATGGCTCATGATGCTAGAGACATGATTGTCAAGTGGTTGCAGAACGATTGGTACGAAAGCAGCAACGGTGGTGTCATTCGCGCATAGAAGCGCACCCTAAAACCGTAACCTTCTATCTAATACCCTAAGTCTTTTTGCTTATCCCATCATAATACGTCTATCATAATCTATACATCTCCAGAGCTCTTTGCGAGTAGTACGTATGTTCCCTCAGTAAAAATCGACCGCACAACTCGCAGCCGAAGTGACTTGTAAAGACCATATACTTCTCCCACAGCATTGCAACAGCAGGGGAGGAGGGTGTGGGCATAAGTCGCATGCCAACCCAGCCGTAACCGACGGGAGCCCATTCTCTCCTTTCAACCACCATCAGTTAGAGGTTTCAACCCCTCACTGCCTCTTCTTCTCCTTCTTCGCAGCACTAGCACCACCACCAACCTGCTTCCTCCTCTGGCTCAACATATGGCTATACAGCACCACCGAGCCAGGGATATACGACAACAGCACCGCCACCAGCGCATAAGGGTACCAAGTCGCGAGCTTGTCGGCGGGACCCACGAGCGCCTTGATGATCATGGCCACCTCGGAGCTGATGCCCAAGGGGTAGAGCAACAGGAAAGCGCTATACCTCAACCAGTGCAGCCAATAAGGGATGAACTCGACCTGCTTGAGCGCGAAGTAGCTGTACCGGATCACCTCGGTGGTGGACCAGGCTGTGAGCATGGAGGAGTACCAGGCTGAAGTGTTGAGGTGCGGGAAGGGGTAGGAGATGCCCCAAACGAGCATCAGGCGAGAGGCGACTTGCATAAGTGTGGTGAAGATGGGGGCGGGGACGATGCCTATTTTTTTTGTTGGCGATAGGTTAGTTTTCTTGTTCGTTCTTCTCGTAAGGGGTGGAAGATGGGGAAAAAAGGTTGGGTTGGGGGATCTTGTGGTATAGCATACCAGTAAGAGCATGGAAGATCTCCATCACAGCAAAGGTCTGCGTAACACGAGCAAAGTCATCGACGACCAGCGGCACAAAGGGCGCGCCCTTGGCCATGTAGACAGACGCGGCGCGGCCGAGGATTGTCGCCCAGGCGACGGCCGAGGCGGCATTGTAGAGGACTAGGTAGCCCTTGCGGAGAGCGGAGCCAGCCATTGTTGCTGTCGTTTATCGTTGTCGTGTCGCGTGGTGGTCGATGTTTGTTTTGTGATGATGCGTGTGTAAACTCGAGGACGACGACGTTTAGATATGATCCGATGTTCTGACGTGATTGACGGACGAAGTGGATGAAATTCCCCAACAAGACGGAACCGCTACCCACGGCGGGGACAACAATTTTCGACCCAAAAAGAAACCCGACCGAGGGGGTTGGTTCCTTCCTTGTGGGGTCCTTAACTCCGCGGGACCCACCATCCTTCGGCGGCCCGTTGTCAGGAACGCCGATGTCACCGGTGGTTATGAATATTCACATGTGAAAGAAATTCAATGCTCGATTTCATGGAATATGTGAGAAAGGTAATTTGAAAAAAGATACACGCAATAATGAGATGAAGCCAAGGGTAGTCGACTTCACACAGAACAGTAATTTGCCGCTCAAGTCTCGGCATCCATCATCCTCACCAGAGAACGGACGTCGATTTGTCGCCGCCCAGGACTGGGCGTAGCACACATTTTGCCGTGTTAACCGATATGAATAATCTTGATGGTACTTGTCTTATTCTCAGTAGCTTGATGCTGCTAGAGTCCAACATCCTGATATTGCCCTTTCCCAAGCATACGTAGCTGGTATTCACTACCCAAAAATATCACCCAACTCCAGTTCTTTCTCCCAAAACCAAATAACTCCTTGGTATCATATCCCCCAGAAAAAAAAAATTTATACAAATGGTGTTGTCACATGCAACAAAAACAGTTGTCATGTCATCGATGAGCGTAGATGGGGTATATCCTGTTGTGCTTTTCCTCCCAAAGCCTCCAATCTCCCTGTTTGAGACGAGCTGGTATTAAGTTCCCCCCGGTCAACCTGTTCCAGCCAGTGCAGACAGATGAGAACCGTAGCCGAAGTGAGTCCTCTTCATACTTTGATCCATTTCAGGAATCATGAATGATGGGATCATCACTCCCGCGAGTCCCTTCGGTGCTTCAGGTTGCTCAAGAGGTCCCTGATGGAGTGGCCTCCGAACAGGTACTCGGTCGAGTGTCGTCCGCAGTAGCTGTGTGCGTTGACGTGCTTGTTGTGCGACTTGGATCTTCCTAGCGGCCTTGATGAGTCTGCCGAGTTTGTCCCCGAATCCTTTCGGCTGTTGCGGGGAGCCATTGTCTCGGACTCGTAAGAGAGTCTCATCTCATGCTCCTGTTGGGTTTTGTTAGCACCTGAGAGATGAGAGGCTCGGAAAGGAGCACGGCTTACGCTATCGGGGGACTTGGGCGAGGTAAGAGGGCTTGTGACGGGTCCGGTGGTGCTGATGTTGAGTACCGACGGGGCAGAGGCACGAGAAGAAGAGCGCTTCATGACTGGATGTTGTTGATGAGACTCGGTGGCTATGTTGAATGGTGGTATTTTGTGCTTGACTTTTGATGCTAAGGACTATGAGAAGACCTTCTACGGGTGTAGCTTTCTCCTAGTTCGAGTAGTGTCGTTGGTTTTTAGAGAGTGCCCTCCGGGGTAGACAGTTGTTGCACGCCTGGTGCTTAGATGATGGAGCTAACAGAACAAAGGAAAAATAGTTCACTTTGCTCGAGGCTTGAAGATGGTGCTTGATCTTGATGATAGATGGGTAAGTAGGTAAGTAGAGGAGGTCTGAGTTCATCAGTCCGGAGCCGGGCCGGCCGACTTATATCTCTTCAAGATACCATGGGGCCGATCGCCTTCTTTGGTACGAACTCGGTCCTACCTGGTAAACCATTCTGACCTTTCCCTTCCAGGTACCGGGATTGCTGCAGTGTTCTGACAGAACAAACAGGCCAAGAACCCTTGGCACACGTTTGTTCCACCGGGGCTGTTTGACCCTTCGCTTGGGAGCGCAATTGCGTGCAAGTCGGACCCTCGGCCGAGCAACGTAACGGCAGAGAAGGTCCTCGCCAAGGTCCTTGCAGTGGGTATTGCCAGTGTTGCAGCGCTCATTCTCGCAAAGCTTCCAGTAGGAAGCCTGAGGAGTGAGGACATCCATTAAACTAGCCCCTGTCGAAAATTAACGGCCAATGGCATGTCGTTGCATTGACCAAAAGGGACGCCATTCGCGAATTCGATTGGTCGCCTTAAGAAGAGCGTCCCACCTTTTCAGGCATCCATTGCGATCCTTCTCCATGCAGGTCTTTGCTCACAGGGACACCGACCAGCAACGGGACAGGTGGACCATGGCAGTTTCGATGCAGTCGTGACTTGATGAGTCAAATTGGGCCCCAGGAGATAGGCCGTTGACGATAGGATAACGGTAAAAGATCAACAATAGACGTGGGCATTGCCAAGTCGGCCTACCCGAATGATTATCGGTTGCTCCATCCCGCATTTTCAATCTCCGTATGGAGTGTGTGTACGGCGTCGCAAGTCCTGTCCTGTCGCAGGACTGAGCTGGGTGGTGATAAGCCAGCTCGGGGCTAGGACTTGGACGCATACCCTGGGGACAACAACACCTGGAAGATCGAGGTTGGGCGTTGGTCTTCTCGGGCATACATTCCACCTCTGTGTTTGCTCTGTCGGTGGGTTTCACCAAGTCTCTGGCAGCATGCCAGTGTTGAGTGTTGACCGCCAGGAATAGAGACTGTCCCACGGAAAGATGAAGGATAGTTGGCTGGATGCGATGGGTGATGCGGATGGCCGTCGGTGTCGAAAAACAGACTGGCGGGGAGGTTGTGTGGGAAGCGAACTTCAGCAGGGCTTGGCGAGAGACGTTGCGGGTAGTGGGAGGCAGGGGTCCCGTCCCCCACACTGTGGACATCCACATCCCCAAAATTCTCCACAGTTCCCGTTCCTCGCCGGATGGAACTCCAACTCCATCCATCCCGTCTTCATCCGTCCACGCCGCAATGGTCAACCATCTCCCGGCGATACGATATCTCCCTGTCATCAAGAAACAATTCACTCATTCTCCCATCAAATCAACTACAGGCGATTTTGGCTTTCAGTCCCGGTTTCTTTTCTCTATTGAAAATGACTGCGTCGGTGACATAGAAGAAATCACTCAATAACCCAGGAGTGGTTAGTAAGTTAGGTTCGTTCCCGTCTTTCGAGGTCATGTTACCCCCGTGCATAACTCGAAGAGCCTGTTTTTAGTTCGTTTCGGGTGCCTGGGCCCGTGGGGTTGCAGGACAGGCCGCCGCCTGAAATGGATACGAATGTAGGAACACCGCATCGGGGTTATCACGATGGTTTCTTTTCTTGGTGGTTGCGCAGGCGTCGTAGCTCCCATCGTCGTCGTAAGACGTGACGCGGAGCGGTTTGTAGGGGGCCACCTCATCCCTCCGTACCTCCCAAAGGCCTTCATGCATGATGCTCCAAAGCTTCAGCTGTCCATCGGCTATTACCAGAAAGGAAAATCGGGCATCAAACGGGGAAGGGCAAATCCATTGCCTCTTGGTGTCGACAAAGGATGCCTTGCGCTAAGGCAGTCGCGAGAAGCAGTCCAACCTCAGCAGAGCCGCATACAACTCATCTCATGCAAAGAACACTTGTTTCATGTTTGGAGGTTGCCATGCATGGGAGGCTTCTGGCGGCATTTTTGAGTTAATGTTCCATCGTGTGGTGGTTCCTCCTAGGGCTTTTGAGTTGGTTGCCTCCATCACGTCGCTCACCCGTCATAGATTACCACTTCTCAAGGTCGAGCTGTCGAAACATTGGAGCGCTCTAGAGGCAGTAGCTATCCACAACCTACAGCCAACAAGGATGACTTAATGGGCAGTGTCAACAAGAAGCTTGTCATTTGACTTTCCGGGAGATTGCGCGATCGTGGGTTTCTGAATCCTGCTGAGGGATATGTGTCCCAGCGGCGAAGTGCGTCAGAGACTTGACTAGCAGTGAAGATAGTGGAAGTGACGATGGCCGGAAGAACTAGTCAGGTAAATATCTCGTTTTACAAGGCTATGAGAGTGAGCAGGTTCGATTGCTTACGAAGTGCGATATCCGCATTAAAAACACAGATATGTATGCGTCGACGTGATGCTGTCTTTCGAGCCATGCTACTTGCACCTTCTTAGGTCCAGTTCGGATGCGCGGTAGCACAGTAGTCTTTGCAGTATTCGGGTCGCAGTAAGCATACTGTACTGCCTTAGGCCCTGATCGGCATCCTGCAAACCCCGCGCGTGTAGAGGGATTTGTTGGCTTTTTGACTGCCAAGATCGATTTAAAAAACCGATTTCACTAGATTTGGCAGCGTTTTCACGCTGTCAGCAGTTCCAGACAGTTTCTGTACGAACTAAGGTGCCAAATTTCGTACTACGCTAATGTAGTGAGTATTACTTCTAGTATGGGTTAGATATTTCTATTTTTTTTATGGTGTTGAGCTCTTTGTACGCTTAATTCTACTAGAATTGATAAACGTCTCTAAATTACTTTTATAGAATTTGTATAGAGTGTTCGTGTAGTTTGGCGCGTGTAGACGATGTAAAATAATGAAAATTTAATTGARTTAATACGGTTRTAGGGTATAGATAAGGTTCTATTGTATTTTRGGATATTATATTGTAGGATATTAAAAACGAATTCTTAGTATAATTTTTATATAAATTAATTATTTAAATCCTATTATAAAATTGATATAGATAGTATTAACCGAATTATTTTTACTTTTATTGTAGCGAGCGTTATTTATATTCTTTTAAGTATTATAAAGAAAAATTGTAAATTATTTACCCCTATATATTTAGGTAGCCTAGTATACGTTAGAGAGTTGGTAAATACTATATATTATAGTTTTGAGACTTAATTTAAAGACTTTTTTCGTATAGATTGATATATTCTCG
>RANZ01000191.1:0-59168 GCA_009805285.1 Neurospora terricola FGSC 1889 | reverse complement strand
TAACCTCAAACGGGATCGAACAGACAACCTTAAGAAGAAGAGCAAACCTATATAAGAACTATTGAGCTACTAGCCCCATTGAGCCACTAGCCCAATTGATTGAYAAAGATATTCATTCTTTCTATTTATATAAATGAAAAGACTTTGGGGGGGTTTAGTTATTTGGAATAACGGTCGCATTCATTTGAAATTTGAGAATTATAGTCGTATTTAGGCTATAACTAAAAACTACCTTTCTCAACCACTTTTCTCAACAACCAGACCACTGTATAAGCTGTATAGAGTACGAAAATGACCGCAAAATTGAGACGAACATTTTGCAATAGGTTGCACGACGATGCATCTTCTAGTTAAAGAGCAATTCCGCTATAATGTTAAAAAGCGGCCGTTTTGAAAGAATGTACGGGCTTCGACTTTAGCTAAACTCGTCGAATTGCCTAATTGGGAAGAGAGTAGGGACATAGGCTCCGCAATTAATTGTATTTGGCCCAGTATARATAGAACCGCCACTCCTTCCGTCGCTTCGTGTTGTGACGGCGCCGGTCCGGCCATACCGCTATACCCGCTATAYYCTATAGGAGGATTAGTATTACGAAGTACTATAAAGGTTGGAGGAATAAGTAATATAAAAGGTTTGCGCTAAGATTAGCCAAAGCGGGCCCTAAGCCTTTTGAAAGTATTTATTCAAGTTTATTATATAGGTAAATGGGGATACGAGTGAAGGGATTGGCTATCAGCGACTTATATATAGGTCCCGTTGTCGCTTGTGTAATTAGGGTATTTATTTGGGTCTATACGTATATATTTAATTCTCTTCCTCTTTTCTTCTCTTCATTTAAAATCTTCTATTATAGATGGAATCTTAGCTTTGCCTTCGACTTAACTATATTGTGCCCTTGTAATAAGGAGGAGATATTTGACTTCGTTAATTCCTTCGTTAAATTCGAGGAAGTTAATAGCGAGTTTCTCTCCTAATTTAAAATTACGGTTTTTAATTATACGGTTAATTTATTATTTAATTTTTATTATAGTATACGCATCGTATTTAATTAAGGATATATTACGTAATCTAATTCCATTAACGTTTTAAAGGTAATTAATTACTTAGAGTCCCGGGTAGCCGAATCGTAAATATTATATATTCGTTATTTATTTAGAGGGGCGCTTCGTATAGGAATTAATCTTATAATGGCGCGTTACGAATAAGGCTTTAGTAAATAAAAGTAGAATAGTCTTAATAACTGTTTAACTATAAATAGTATTTAAATAATAAAAGAATAAACTATTAAATTTCTTTAAATAGTTATTTAGTAGTCAATAGTCCTAATAAAAACCTTACCTTCGTAATTGGAAATAAGAAATAAAATTAATAGCGAAGTTAGGGTAAAAGGTGACTTCCTTTAGCTGTAGTTTTAAAGGACCGTTCTTACTTTTAATAACGATATTAACTTCCTTAAACCCTTTAATCGCTATTTAAGTATTACTAGCTTACAAAGGATTATCCGAATTAATATAAAGAAAGTAAAGAAAACAAATAATTTTATTAAATACGTAAAGCGAATTATTAGAATCGAGAATCGTTAAATTCTTAAGAGGGTAAATTTCCTCCCTAATTTAATATACCCTACTAATTTAAAAGGTTACTTTGCAAGTAAAGTTTCGAATTATAATAAATAATTATGTATTCTCCTCTTTCTTAAGAGCTTTCTCCTTACCGCTATTTTTAATTATAATTTTCGTAGCTTCTTTAGTAAGCTCGGGGTCCTTTGTAAAGTTAATTTTAATAATATATTAAATAGAAGGGAATAGCTTCGCAATATATTTTAGCTTTATATTTAAATTAATGTACTAATAATCTTTAATAGAATATGGTCTTCTTTCGTATGTTTTATATATAAGGATATTAAACTTCTTACGCAATTAAATTTCAGTTTTATCCGATTAGAACTTCTTTTTTCCTTTAAAGCCCTTTAGCCTTTTATTTTTACCTTCTTAATAAATATCCTTATTATTAGTATTTTTATGTTAGCCTTCGCTATTATATTTTAAATTATTATATTTAATATTAATTTTACTAGTATTAAAGGCGTTATAATATCCTCCYTTTCCAGCGGCRACCYTGCATTTAGTRRTATTAATATTATATTTTTTAAAATTTTTATAGACTATTATATAATTAAATATACCGTTAGCTATTTCTTTATCGAATTTTTAAATACTTTTATACTATTTAAAGCGTACTATTTTAATTATATTAACGAAGTTAATATATTAGGAATTAGTAATTTTAATCTCTCTAATACCTATAGTCTAACTGTTATTTATAGCGGTAAAWTAAGTTTAGAATTAATTAATTTAATTCTTAGGTTCCCTCGTTCAAATAGTAATAGCTTTATAATATTACTTTTTGGCTTTAATTTATTTATTAATAGCCTTATAGTTAGTTATACTTTTAAATTTTTAATACTATTTATTAATTTACTACTCGTCCTTTATAGCGCTATCCTATAGTTTATAGTTAATTAACAATCTTATTTAGGTACGTACAGCCTTATCGCTAGCCACAAATTCCTTTTAATCTTTTTTATTATTAGGGTAGAGTGTGAGCTCTAATTTAAAAAATTATTTATTAATTAAGTCCTCTTCGTTWGTAAAGGTATCGAATAATATTTCGTTTCTAATTCGATATTCGATAGGTATTTCTTAGGATTGCTTAATTTGGTTAACGATTATACGAACGGTTATTCTGCTATCGAAAAGGATAAGCTCCGCTTTAGTTTCGTTAATACGAGTTTTAGCGGCTTTTATAATAGGGTAATAGTTGGGATGAGGCTGTTTCAGTGCGGTGGGCTTCTTAATAATATTTTAAAGCTATTTTTTAAATATATTTGAATTGTATTTTAATTAAAGTATAGGCTCTTAACGGATTTAATTATTGCTATTTTTTAAGTAGGTAATATTCTTTTTAGTATTGTTAATTGGCTTTAAAAGGGATATTGTGAATATCGTTCTCGTATTATTTATTATTAATTCGTAATGCTAATCATTATATTAATAGGGCGCGTATTAGATTGTTAATTATTAAATTTATTAGTGTGATTTAGTTGATTAATTCTGTGTGTGTGTGACTGACTCGAGCTTATTGCTCTAGAAGGTTTGGGGGTTCTGGGGGTAACCTATATTTGCCAAGACCTGTAATATAGGTGGCTGGGACTCTGGCATCTAACCCATATCTGGGTAGAATGCTACCCTGGAATCTGACAATAAGCGGTTCCCTGGAATGAAAGCTACAGCGGGTCCCAGACGGGACCCAGTCGGTCTACCCTGGCGGCGGTCGGTCGCTAGAAGCAGAGCTAACTTCCCGACATCGTTCCAATTCGTTCCATTCCGGGGTTCTCATCGACCAAAAGCAGAACAACCGATGACGGTATTTCCCTCCTCGGTTTCCCTTTTCGCATTGGATGTCTGCGTCGTCTTGAACTACAACTTGAACCATCAGCGACATATTTCCGCCGATGACCTACTTGACTTCCATTTACTGGTACCTAGCAGCATCTTACCTCTAGGACAGCTACCTCTACTATACCTCTCACCGTCGACATTCCCAAGTGCTGCCGACATCGAACGATCCTCTCCCTAGGAAGTTTGGCGGACCTGGAACCGCTGACAAAGACCGACCGACGGGATCCAAGAACAAACCGAGATCACAAGACGCCCAGACGAGACTTCTTACATCTTGGAACGAGGTCACTGTGTGCGGCAGTGCCAAACATTCAGCAAATAGCAGCGCCACGAAAACTGTCGCAAGCTTCGCTCAGCCAAGACTTCGTCCACCAGCCAAACGACCTGCACCGCCCCCCTGCCCACCCCAGCGTCATCACCACCATATCCGGATCCGACTTGGAGAGGGCAGCCAGGTGCAACACAACCACCGATTGCCTTAAACCTCTTCGAACAGCAACACGCCCACGACGGAGCAAGCTATTGCGCTTTGCGACTTTCCATATAACCACCGATTACCCATCAGACATCATACGACATCGTAGCAGAATATGAGCTTCAGGGGCTTCCAGAAAAGCGTGGTCCGCGTAGGTTCTGCCCCGCATACTTAAATCTCACCTCCCTTAGTTTCGTTTAGAGTGTTATCATCGCTTCCGACCTTCCCGCCGAGTCCTCCTCCTGCGGCGGAATTAGAGCCGAATCGCTCGAGTTGGCAAACAGGCACTAACACGACAAAAAACTAGGCACCACAACAATTCAAGCAAAAGTTTAACCTCGGCGAGCATAGCAAAGACCCCGTCTACATCGACTCCGAGCGCAGATTCCATGAGCTCGAAACCGAGACCAAGCGCCTTCACGATGAGAGCAAAAAGTACTTCGAGGCCATCAATGGCATGCTGCAACACCAGATCGAGTTCTCAAAGGCCATGACCGAAATCTACAAGCCCATCAGCGGCCGCATGTCCGATCCCGATTCCCTCGTTCCCCATGGAAACATTGAGGGTATTGCCGCCTGCGAGGAGTATGAGGCCGTTGTCAAGGACCTGCAGGAAACACTGGCGCCAGAGTTGGAAATGATCGAGACTAGGATTATTCGGCCAGCGAATGAGCTCCTCGATGTAATCAAGGTCATTCGCAAAACGGCTGTGAAGCGCGAGCACAAGAAGCTGGACTACGACAGACACCGCGCCACCCTCAAGAAGCTCCAGGACAAGAAAGACCGGTCGGCAAAGGACGAGAAGGCTATGTGGAAGGCTGAGAACGACGTTGAGCAGGCCACTCAAGAATACAACTACTTCAACGATCTGCTTAAGGACGAGCTACCCAAGCTGTTTGCCCTCGAACGCCAGTTCATTCAGCCGCTTTTCCAGTCCTTCTACTACATGCAGCTCAATATCTTCTATACTCTGCACGAGAAGATGCAGCACTGCGACATTGGCTACTTCGACCTGACTTTGGACATTGAGGAGGCCTTCCACGCGAAGCGTGGTGACGTCCAGGAGCGGGCTGAGGCGCTTTCCATTGTCAAGTTCAAGACCACGGGTATGAAGCGACCGCCAAAGTACCAACGCCCTGGTGCTCTCGAAGGAAACAAGCCAGCAGGTCTGCTTACAGCCGGTGCCTCAACGACCACTTCCACCGGTACCCCTGAAGCGGCTCCTTCAGTCACAGCTCCACGACCCTGGGAACAGCAACAACAAGCTCCTGCCGTTACAGCACCGCGGCCTTGGGAGAGCCAGGCGGAACCAGTAGAAGTGCATGCGCCGCCACCGTATTCGGTGAAGCCGAGCACGCTACATGCGACACCCGCCTCCTACGCCGTTCCAGTTGCCAGCCCGAAGCCCTCGTCGTTGTCCATGGCGGCGGCCGCAAAGGCCAAGCCCCCACCGCCGAAGCCCAAGCCCAAGGCCCTCATGGCGGCACCCCAAGTAGAGACCGTCACGGCGCTTTACGACTACTCGGCGCAGGCGGAGGGCGATCTGAGCTTCCGTGCCGGTGATGTGATTGAGATAGTAACAAGGACTGCGAACGACAATGAGTGGTGGATTGGAAAGTTGCATGGAAAGCAGGGTCAATTCCCAGGTACGTACTGTACTTTTTCTTAGATGCTTTTTCAGGTGCGAATTGAACATCTTCTGACATGAAGGCTTTTTGCTAGGTAACTATGTCCAATTAAACAGCTAGAGGACGCAAGGCAACTTGTAGATGTAGTTTCAAAGAGTTGCTTTCAGCACGCTTCACTTCTCAGCTTGATTTCAACCAATACCCTTTTTTGTGGTCTCGTTCATGGTCAGGAGTTATTCGCTGCTACGATCTGGATTCTTCCCAAGTTGTCTGCCCCGTACCATGTCATGATATTCTGGGTCACGGTTTGTGAATGTTAATGCACGGACGCAGAGGGCGTGTGATTCTGTTTTTGGGAATAGTCAGGAAAGAAGAATGTTCGTGAAGGGGGACATTGCAAGGAGCATGGAGTTTGCGTCTGAAGGAAGTGGCGGGTGTATCGTTATGGGGCGCTCAGGGATAACTTGAGGGAAACGACGGGGTGATAGGTGCATCGGGCCAAAAGAAAGAAGCTTGGATTGGATTCGTCTTGCCATGATCGCTGTCGTTGGTTTAGATTAGGTACTTGCCCGCGCATCGAGCTTCAGGTGAAGCTAATTTCTAATTCTGTTAACGCAACGACCACACAGCTCCCCTTCAATGTCACCAACGACCGCTTGCCTTGTCAAGAACACTTGGTTCAGCTTCACCTCCCGGCTCGACTTCACAGGTTCGGGTCCTGGCAGGAAAGAAGAGTGTGTATCAGCTCTGCCACTCACTCTAAGCGATATTGAAAGCCGTGACATGTGTACTGGAAGGCCCCATTCGGGGAAAATGTTAAAACATCGGCCTCCAGCTGAGATTCTCGGTGGATATCCTCCGGTTTGGCTTCAAGTTGAGAGGGCTGCACCTGCCTGATGTTTGATACAAAGGCTGACGGAAGCTCCCAAAAATGCGGTAAGCAATCCATCTGTATGCTCCTCCCTCCAATTCTCCATGATTCCATCCCTGACTGTGAATCAAGACAGGAAGTCACAATCTCCAGTACGCCGGGCCAACCCAGATCTCTGGGCTTTTAATCCCCCTCTTCTCACTCGCACACAAACTCTTCTTCCTCTTCTCACTACCACCACCACTACCACCAAGCGCAGCGCAACTCGCAGACTCCAGGCAATCTTTTGGCCGCCATTTTTTGGGTATCGTCTCTCTATTTGTCTTGCGGTTCGCAGTATTATGTCATCTCTTCTCTTCTGTCCTCTTTCTTCGTGTTGATACACTTCAAGCGTTTTTTGGAAGCAAGGAAATCTTGCACGGAAAGAAAGAAAACACCCCCGGATACCAATCCCGTTCCGCAATACCACTCTGGACGGCATACCCGAGCCAGTCACATCAGTTAACGCTGGATTTGCCTGGTCTCCTCTGTCGCCAACTCTTCTCTCACTCGTCCCAGCGGAACAGACCGGCCCATTCTTGTTCGAAATAACCGAGTCCGTTGACGAAACCAACGAATATACAGATTTAGCTTGAAGGACAAACACCGGGTTGTCTTCCTAGTCCACGACACCAACGTGATATTGCTGCTCTCCTGGTCTTACAGTGAGTTTTTTTGTTCCTCTCACCAAGTTTCAACATGATGACTCCGAGCTCGATCCCCGTTGCGTGGACACATCACGAGTATGCAGTTGACTAACACGTCTCAAACCAGGAAGAACACTTTATGCCCTTGAAGGACCGAGAACACCCGCAGCAAGCGATACTCGTCGACCGTCAGACAACATGGCTGCCATAACCAGTCATATCGCCACTAGCAGGAACTTTAGCCGCTCTAGGGTTCCTGCGTTAAAGGTCAAGACTACGTTGGGGGATCCAGTCGGTTCTGATGGAAAGGGAAAAGCACTCGCATCCGATGACTGGCGCAAGCATGCGTCTGCTCCTGGAATTTCGAACAAGGGAAACCTCCGGAAAAAGATTGCTCAACGGTCGAGCGCCACAGAGCACTCCATGAAAATGCCTCGCGAACCTGGGTTCTACCGCCCGAATGACGGCCAAACTGCTTAGGAAGTGGTTTCCTCAGCACCAGGAGACCGCTCAGTCTCAAACCGATCCACAGCGCACTCTGCAGGCACATCTGAACATTCACTTGACTCGGCTGAGGAACCGATGGTGGTTCGTATTGAAGACATGAAGCCAATGCTCATGAACGTCAACGGCGAAAATATCCCATTACCTAACCGATTCACCTTTGACATCCGCCCTAGATGCTTCAAGAGCGACTACTCTGATGACTCATCTAGTTCCTCTACTTTCGGAGAACTCAAACGCGTCACAGATCCCAGAATCCTCAGCGGCAAAATTTCCTCCGACTGGTTGAGTATCAGCCACGAGCTCCCGGACGATATCCAGGCCTTGCTAAACACCATTTGGGAACTCCCTACCTCAGATGCCCCTTGTCCTGAACCCGAGAATTGCGATCAGGATGCGTCCCCGACTAGCAATAGACCCCAGGATTCCAAAGACAGTACGGGCGCGCCTGAAAGCTCGCAAACAAAACCTCAAGATGACGAGGAGGAACGCTTCCGCAACATGATCAGCCGTCTCCAAAAGCGCCTGCCAACTCCGTCCTCGGTGAAGCCCAGGGTACCAACCATCAAGCTACAACCTGCAGATCCGGCCATCTTGTCTGCCAAACTGAAGGATGGTGCAGTGTTCGAAAATGCCCAGCTGAACCGAGTCACCGAGCTGCAGCCTGAAAGGAAGGGCGGATCCAGCGACTCTGGGTACGCCAGCGCAAGCAACCCATCGTCCACCATCCATTACTCGACGCCGGAGAGCTCTAGGGATTCCCAAGACGAACCCGCTGCGGACACCAAAAGAAGTTTGGAGACCCAAAGCGCCACCAAGAAACTGAACCCTGCAGCGGCCGAGTTCAAAGTTTCTACTGACAGTGTACATTTGCCAGTACTCACTCCCAAGAAGCTTTCTCGTGGCCCCCTTACATCGCTTCTTTTCAACCCAACTCCTGATGCAGCTGTGGCCGCATCTGTCCCTTCAGTGGATAAGCTACAAGCCGCTCAGACGAAACAGATCACGGGTACTGGAGTTGATATGATGCAGAGACAACAGTCAAGTCCGGCCAAGTCTGGTGCGAAGGCCAAACAACGAAAAGCACCTCAGATTCCGCCCACTCAGCAAGCTTGCCCTCCTCTTATCCAGCATCCTTCCAACACCGTCCTGTCCAATGTCAATCCCATGACTGCTACTCATCCCAGCTTGAACTTGCAGCCACAGAAACCCAATGCGGCTCTTCCATTCTTCCCTGCTCCATGGATTGGAGGACTAGGTATGGGCAATTTTGGGACGTTCCCACCATCTACCGCCCCATCGATGGCAGTTCCGCCGTTCAACATGCAATCTCCGGATATGGCAGCAACTTTGGGGACTGGAACTTTCCTGCCTTCAATCCGGCCGCCCATTCCACCCTTTGCGCCGGCTCCTATCGGCGGCTTGGGATCGATGTACCCTCAGGCCGCAGTGCCAGCAATGCCGCCAGTACAGCCGACAATTCCACTGACAGGCGCAGGTCAACAAGCTCAGCCAGGGCCTAAGGTTGACCGCCCTTATTTCCCCGTTACGACGAAGCCTCGGGTCCCGGATCCGATCAAGCAGCAACAGTACGAGGAGTACTTGGAATGGCGCAAGGCCAATGAGCCCGGGTACCATATCAAGTGCAAGATCCGACAGGCGAATCGCGTCGTGCGTCAGCATCAACACCAAACCGAGGCTCCCAAGCTCGAGGAACCGGGCATCACGCTTGCATGGAAAGCAATTGCTGAAAAGGCCAAGGCTGTGGTGGGAGCGGCTGAAGCTCGACGTGCAGCGGAGAAGAAGTCGAAGCAGAACTCTGTGGTTGAAGAGTTCAAAGCCAAGATTATTGAGAGCGTCATGGCGGACTCTGGGAAGAAGGACGCCAAGGAGGACTCTGAAAAGAAGGATGACAAGGAGGACTCTGAAAAGAAGGATGACAAGGAGGACTCTGAAAAGAAGGATGACAAGGAGGACTCTGAAAAGAAGGATGACAAGGAGGACTCTGAAAAGAAGGATGACAAGGAGGTCTCTGGAAAGAATATGGAACACAAGGAAACTGCTGAGAAGGATGCCGGGAAGACGACAGAGGACAAGGTAACGCCTGAGAATACGGAAGAGGTCAAGGAAGGAGTAAAGGCATGATGTGCAAGAAGATGACACAGTGATATCGGGAGCAAGTGGGGATAAAACAAGAATCGTTGCAGTTCTTATCTCCTCACATATGTATACCGCGGAGAAGAGTTTGAGAGATATTGTCTCTCATGTTGACATTCTTTACTGGCTACGGATTTGGGGACTTTTCATCACAGTTCATGGTTATTGAGACGATGCGGAGTATCGATTTATGGGCCAACTTCGCTATTGTTATGGCCGGCGGTTGTTATTGAGCAAAAGGTGTCTGGAGAGATTCCGAGACACATGCGGGTATGGTTATGATTAAAAGACCACCATATCGTTGTTGGTCGTTTTGCGCAAGCTTTGCTCTTTTTCGGTTGTTGGGTTTGTTCTGCGAATGACTCTGTCAGTTATCGTCATTGATATTGCCGTTACCTTTCCTTCTAGATAATCATTGTGATAGAGATATGAATCAAGAAGATTGGTACGCATCCACACATTACCGAAGTAATCAGATGTCGTGAGATCGAGTGCGTTAATGGACTCCGTTGGAAAAGGGTGCACATTTCAACCATTCCAGCTCGTTTCAATGTTGATATTACACATCGCCGGTTATATCAACCCACAAAGTAACCTTCAACAAGTTGAAAGCTTGAAAACAACCAACCTTCTTCCTTTCTCTGACCAGCCTCGTTGATTTTCTTTATGTAGCAGCTCAAGTTGAATTCAGATACCTATAAAACGTCGAGTTATACAGCATTTTATGCGCCCGATATCTTCCATGATATCCATTGGCGAAAGAGTGGCGCCTCTCCCGTGCGCCGTGTCCCTCCTCCTCCGCGCGGCATGCTACCGATCGGGGGGTCAGGGCATGCGACGCACAAGGCTCACAACAGGTTCAGTTCGTTGGATCTGACTTGTTCAATCCAAAACAAAGGCGGCTTGTTGCCAAAGTTTGTATGTTGTACATACAATATCGACGACACGCGAAGAAAAAGATGAGCATGAGGGGTGGAGGGTAGAAGGGACAGTGAAACGAAAATCGAGTGTAAAAATATGCCCCACGGCGCTAAGAGAAGGTACTGTGGTATATCAGGAGATCGACAAGGAACTGATATCCCGGTGTTGAGCGATGTAATTCGACGGAAGAGCATCGAAGGAGACGACGACATCCAAGTCTTGAAACGAACTTTTTGCGAGCAAGCCACACTTGGTGAGCTGAAGTGTACGTACACCTACCGGGCAGTGTCCGGATACGCGGATGGCCGAGGTGGGTGGCGTTGTGTATCATTGTTCGCTTCCTTGAACCACGGGTAACTGGCCGGTAATAACATCTCAGAAGAGGGATGGCGGGGAGGCTTTTCTGGGCGTGTTTTTGGGGTGGTACTGCAGCTATTGTGAAGGTTGTATCTTGTATGTATGGTACACCCAACACGAGGTTGAGGGAGTGAGTGAATCCGGAATGTTGTCAATTCTTGGACGGGATGTTCCCATCATGATTCTGGAGGAGGAGGGAGGATTGCGATGATGATCCAACACCAACAACACAAAATTTTCTGAACAAAACTAACAAAGAACAATGGAGGGGTAAATCCCGATCATCGACTTCTTTGGGCATGTCAGACCGACTGACTGAAAACGGACCAATCAGTCCCCAACAAGCCGTCCATCAAAGGGTTCAAAAGTGGCATGAAGGGTTCAGAAATCGGAAGGAAGGCCCAAGCTCGCCATGCCCCTAACGAGCACAACGACCTCTAAATATCGTCATCGGCCAGGGTCGCCCCACCCTGGCGATGATGCTTCGCATTGCTTGGCGCTCTCTTGCCCATGACAATTGCCGTCCCTGCGAGTGCTTGGAGTGCTTTGGAGCCGCGCCCCTCCATCGATCGGCTCGCTCTTTTAGTCGCAGTGACATTCGATGTGAAGGCGCTTTCTCTGACGGATGGGATCATGTTGGGTGTCTGGGGTGTGTACGTATGCCGTGCGTCAGTCAGTTAGTGAGCAGAGAAAGAGGGCCGGCCTGGTGTAAAAAAGTACAATGGTCAAAGTGAATGGCACGGCACTCCCTCACTGCTATGTAATGGTAATCCAACCTGTGACCTTTGAAGGTCACTCCCTTCCCGATAAAACCGGTTGACCACCCACATATTCTTTCCCTATTCTTCACCTTGTGCAATCCTTTCGCGACTTGTTGTATCCAAAAGGGTGTCAGAGACATCTTCCATTCCTGGTGTAATATCCTCCCATAACAACATTCGAGACCTGGTATCAAGCCAACGAACTAGTCGCAAACCACACCTTTTTTGCTCAGACGTCGCTCTTGATATCTGAGCTCTACCAACTCTCCCAACCTTCCTACAACACCTAAACAACAAGAAACGACACCCACAAACTACACCAAAACAACCGCCAAAATGGAACCAATACACCTCATCCTCCGCGCCCTCCAACTCCTCTTCCTCATCATCCTCACCGGCCTCATCGGCAACGTCATCGCCCTGGACGTCGCCGCCTCCTCCACGGCCCGCGCCGCCATCAACTTCTCCATGTTCGTCATTGTGCTCTCGTGGCTCGCCGCCCTTTTCGGTCTAGCCGCCGCTCTATTCCAGCGCATCGCCATCCCACTCGTGATGCTCGCTCTCGACGCCGCCGCCACCCTTTTCACCGTCATTGCCGGCATCGTCCTGGCTGCCAAGTTGGGCGTTGTCAACTGTGGAGATACTGCTAAGGGTCATGGACGCAACTGGATCGCGTACGGGAGTGGCGATGACTCGAAGCGGTGCAGGGAGATTCAGGCGGGGACGGCGTTTATGTGGTTTCTTTTTGCGGCGTTTGCGGCGGCGTTGACGATGGCGGTTATGAGCTGGAGGAGGACGGGCGGGAGCGTGAGGAGCGGGCCGATGATGTCTCAGGTGGGCGTCTAAGCGGTCGGGAGATGAGATGGAGTGGTGGTTGGGAATTCGTGACAGTGCTCGGGAAGACGACTGTTAGTATGAAGGAAGGTTGGATATCCTGGATAGTTTGGTTGCTTGGATGGTATGAAATGGGTTATGATTGTAATGATGGATATGATGGTTGTCGTAATGGATGGCTATCGCCTTCATGGGTGCACGGCGTCGCAACCCTCGACAATTATACCTAGATCGGTGTAATGACATGGTGATACCTTGGGTTAGACTGGTTAACGAGGAAAAGAGAAGCTCAGAACCTGGATGCTCTATAGTATTAGTCGGGCCTAGAGTCAGCAATAGTAATTGGCATTGACTGATGATCAGTATCCCAGAGCTTCAACGCTTGCTTCCATGAGTATAATGACAGTCCAGATGCCTTCCACACACATGTGATTCTTCACCCTCAACCGCAAAGTGTGCAAGAACCGAACATACCCCTTTATGCTAGTGTTCCCATACCGTAACGCCAAAAGAGCACTATGTCCATCCCTGGTATCCCGGATATACCGAAAAAAGTATCGTATCGAGAATTGTGCTGCCGTCGCCCTTTCACTCCCTCATTACCACGGGCGCCTACCACCCTCATATCGTCGACGCGGCTCCTACCCAACCGGCAATGTTGAATAGCGTCTTGTTATACCATTGGACCTTGACCCCGTGCATCCACTCCATGTACCGTCCCCAACCTGCCAGGCCATGTTAGCAATTGACTTTCCGCGCCGTCGTCATCGTCTCCTCCGACAGCGCAAGCTGTCTTTCCGAAAGTCTGGTCTGGTCTGGTCTGTCTTACTCCAATAAGCAAACTTGCGCCCCAAAAACTTCCCCGCGAACGGTATTAGCACCATGGTCATGAGAAGCTGCAGCTGCTCAAGACTCTGTTCCCATTCCTTTTGTGCGTCTGATTCGTCGTCGTACTCGGAGTCCGAGTCTAGGATACTGCTGGAGATGGACGCGAGGGAGTCGACATCGTCGTTGTCGGTTGACGGGGAGTGGTCGTGCAGGACGTAGGAATCGGAGGGGGTGGACATGGTTTCGGATGTCGCGCAATCGCGGACTATGTCTATCTGAGTGTTTCGGATTTACGGTCGGGAAGTAGTAGCTATCGTCAATGCGATTCGGATGAGGCGAGCAAGTGGTCGGCGCCGGCGCACGGTCGGTTGTCGCGGGGGATGATGGGTAGCTATCGTAGCTCGGGCAAGTTGCGGTAGTTCGGAATGGAGACGACACTGTACAAATCGGCGTAACACCTGGCGCGTAGGAGATTGTTGGTCACGAACACGGCGACACACGGAGATGGATACGGACTCGGCCCGCCTTCCAGATTGATGGAGCTGGATGTTCGTCGGTGACGGATGACGGGCCACGGCACCAACTGCAGTGCAGCTGTGCTGGACCTCGCTGCCGCCAAGCACTCACTGCAAGTGCCAGTGCCAACCCAACGGTGTCGGACTGTGCGGCCGTGGCTTGAGCGGGTTAGGGGCAGGGGTCCATGGCCTGGAAAATGGAGAAGCGGAGGCGAGTCGAGGGGCCTCTGCAAGTGGCGGACAGCTGTCCTGGCCACACTTTACCCCACTTGTCAGGTGATTGAGGGACTGACTCACAGTTTCGCTCTAATCAACGTCATGAACTGTGAACAGTGAACACAGGTGTGGTGCCCCATCCAGAGCCGTGGGTACAGAAAGAACCTAAGAACGTCCAGTCTCCAGCCCAACGACAGAAAGGACAGCAGCCGACAGCAGCCAGCCTTGAGCCCCAATACCCAACCAGGACCCAAGCATCCAACTCCCCGCAAAGAACAATTCCAGGTCTGAAAAGAAAGATCCGCCCGCATTCCCATTCGCACTTGCTCGGCGCAACATCCAAACCACCCCAAAGTCTAATCTCATCCATAAAATCCACTCTTCGCTACAACAAAGAGTCCACCGGAAGGGACATCGATACAAAGAAAAAGACAGACAATATCTCAAACACAGACAACACACACACACACAAGTGGCCCAGCATGGATTCCGAAGTAAGTATCTGGGATGGATCTCCTTGCTTCAACGCTACCTCTACGCCCACACACACACGCCCTCGTCCTCCCCGACCCTACCACCACGCTAGAAACAGACACCTCTAGCCCTGGGGGAGCCACGCTTCCTCGCCCAGTCAAAAAAAAGTCACATTCACCACACTGCACACCCCTCACTGTACATTACAATTATATCCCCGTCCCCGGCCCTGAACTCCCCCGACGTGGACTGCCCCTCCAAAGTCTCCAACCCTCCCTCCCCCCCAGCCCAAATCCACCATAAAGTTCTGGCACTCTGCACCGCGAAAACGCCGCCAATCATCCCAAAAAAATCCGAGCTTTCCTATCCACATCCACACTTGACGGCGAAATCCTTGACCGCTATCGCGACTCCCACGACAAGCGCCTTATCCACTCCGATATACTAACCCTTTAGGAGCCCTCTATCCAAAGACGCACCTCGCGCAAGTCTGTCACCTTTACCGACGAGAAGCTAGTTGTCGACGCCGACGGTTCTGTCACCATGGTCGCCTCTCCCACCGACGAAATCAAGGAGACTGCTCAGTCCCACTCTGCTCGTACGCCGCCCCTCGTAGCCGCTCTCGGGGCCTTTACTGATTCCCCCCAAGCCACCGACGCCCAGGATGCTGCCACCCCCGCCGCCGATGACGGCCTCGACCTTTCGCTCATGAAGAAGAAGAAGAAGAAGGTCAAGAAGGAGGAGGATGCCGACGCCGACGCCGACGCCGACGCCGACGCCGCTGACGAGGCCGCCCCTGCCGAGGGTGACGGTGCTATCGACCTCACCATGAAGAAAAAGAAGAAGAAGAAGGTCGCCAAGGAGGATGACGAGTTCGCCAAGAAGCTTGAGGCTCTCAACCTCGAGGGCAAGGAGGGCGAGGAGGCTGCCCCCCAGGAGGACGAGCAGGACGGCGATATGGAAAAGGGCACCGGCATTTGGGCCCACGACGAGACCAAGACCATCACCTACAACCCTCTTCTGTCCCGTTTCTTCGCCCTCCTCTCGCAGAAGAACCCCGACCACGCCTCTACCGGTACACGGTCGTACAAGATCCCGCCCCCGCAGTGTCTCCGTGAAGGCAACAAGAAGACCATCTTCGCCAACCTTCCCGAGATTTGCAAGCGCATGAAGAGAGCCGACGAGCACGTTACTTCTTACCTTTTCGCCGAATTGGGTACCAGCGGTTCCGTCGACGGCAGCAGGCGTCTGGTTATCAAGGGTCGTTTCCAGCAGAAGCAGATCGAGAACGTTCTGCGTACCTACATTATCGGTATGTCTTTTTGATGATGTGTCGTTTGGGTGTTTTGCGCCCAAATGGACAATGTCGCCACCAGCGCCCAAGGTTTTGCTCTGATTACAAATGCTAACTTGCTCAACAGAGTACGTCACCTGCAAGACGTGCCGTTCCCCCAACACCGAGCTCTCCAAGGGCGAGAACCGTCTTTAGTAAGTTGGCCTCTGTTTACGACGACTATAGACCCAAATGCTAACACCTCACAGTTTCATTACCTGCAACTCTTGCGGTTCCAGGCGGTCCGTCCAGGCCATTAAGACCGGTTTCTCTGCCCAGGTCGGCAAGAGAAGAAAGATGCAGGGTTAAGCGGTTTTTGTTTTCTTGTTTTGAGGCCCTTGCAGTTTGCTTTTCAATGTTTTCACGCTTCAAGGACGGAGTTAAGACGGCATTGTATGGCTGGTTGGGCACGGGTCTTTTACGAAGTAGCACGGCCCCTCTGAACGGCAAATCTCCTCTTCAGTACGAGAGAGAATGGAAGAGAGAGTCTGTGCTACAAAATCAGGTGAATTCCTTACGCGGTAAGGTACGGGTTAATATGACGATACTTGATGAAGAATTGGTACACAAAAAGTTCTGGTTTTTGATGATGGTGGCACACTTATCCTTACTTTGCATATGGAGTTTGATGAAGAAGAGGGCTTTCTCATTTCCTGATCATGTCTGTTTTAGATGGATGAGGGCCGCGAGGTTGTATCTAGACTGATGTGGGATTCAGAGGTCTTCATGTCATGACAGACAATGGTCAGAAAGCTAGACTGGGAGGGGAAGGAGGAGGCTGACTGAGCGCAGGAATACGAAGCGATGGATTTTGATATCTTACGAGCAGGAATTATTCCAAGTTTGTCGCAGTATGTATAGCCCGTCAGCCTGCCTTTTCTAGTTATATTATGTTATTGAAGCTTAAAGAGGCAGTTCAATGAGATGATGATTGTTGATTTTCCAGGTTCGGTGACGAAAAGCGGCCGTTGAGGGTCCGAAATCTCACCGTGACGCGAATACACTGCGTACCTAATGTTTTTGCGGTTGATGCGGCTTCAAAAATGATAGGCCGAACACATGCATGGCTAGTTGGCATTGATTTTCTAGTTTCGGGATTGTTTTTCGGGAATCTTTCCTTTCTCCTCCACATTTCTCAATCAACAAATCCGTATAAGACGGTAGCCGCACCCGGAGATTCTTTTACTCACACCTCAACTTGGTCCGTTCGTTCAACATCTTGGCCAACAGTCAACATCGGTCATCACCACTTCACCTCTTCCATCCATTCCACTTCCCTCAAGCCACATCGCTCATCACTCACAATCACCCAAAATGACCATCCGCGAAGGCGGCCCAGGAGGCTCCGGTCACCACCCCGACCCATCCCACTACGACGACCTCCGCCGAGCCGCCGCCCAACAAGAACATGAAGCGAACGTCACCTACCAGCAATGGCAGAACTGGCTCAACAATCCTCACACCCGAACCGGCACCAACAGCAACTCCCCTTTTTCTTCGTCTGATGGCCTCGCCGGGTTACCGTCTACCAATCCCAGCGCGTCTTACTGGCTCCAATCCAGTGAAGAGTCCCGCAGGCTTGAGGATTATCGGTCTACGCCTGAGTTGCCGCAGACGGCTGATACGGTGATTGTTGGGAGCGGGATTACGGGGGCGTTTGCGGCTTGGTTTTTGTTGGAGCAGATGGGGGGGGCGCAGGTTCCTAGGTCTGGGGCAGGGTCTAGTGGGACTGGGGATGGGACTGGGAATGGGACTGGGTCTGGGTCTGGGACTGTTGGGGCTGGTGCTGGGTTTGGGACTAGGGCTGCGTCTGGGTTTGGGACTGGTTCTGGTTCTGCTGCCTCTGCCTCTGCATCATCAACAGCTGGACAGCAACCTTCCAATAACCAGCAGCAGCAACCATGGGAGCGGCACAACGTCCCCTGGCCTTCCAACTGGCGTGAAGGGCCTGAGTCTGGGCCTGAGTCTGGGGCTGGATCTGGGCCTGGACTTGGGCTTGGGCAATCGGGAGGAGGAGACGAAAGCTACCGCGGCGTCCTAATGCTCGAAGCGCGCCAACCCTGCTCCGGCGCCACCGGCCGCAACGGCGGACACTGCCAGCCTTTACTCTACTCCTCCACCCCCTCCACCGCGGAGTTTGAGCTGGCTACTTACAGGTTCATCAAGGCCTTTGTCGAAGAGCATGGGATTGCTGGCGCTGTGGATTGGAGAACTTTGAAGAGCGTTCATGGATATTTGACGGAGGAGGTGTGGGAGGGGGCGAAGGGGTTGGTGGAAGAATTGCCGGAGGGGCTGAGGGGCTTGGTGGATTTGGTTGATGGAGACAGAAGGGGAGAGGGGGGAGAGACGTTGAGAGACCTAAGGGTGCCGGGGGTGAAGGGGGCGGTGGTGCAGAGGCATGCTGCGAGTTTGTGGCCTTATAAGTTGGTGGCTTGGGTTTTGGAGAGGTTGTTGGGGAGGTTTCCGGTTAGGAGGGAGGATCATATCCTAGGGAGGAATGGGGGGCGAGCAGGACGAGGAGAGTTTAAGTTGCAGACGAACACGCCGGTATTGGGGTTGCACAAACTCAATGATGGGAGGTGGATAGTGGTGACGAGTAGGGGAAATATCAGGGCTAACAGAGTGTTGTTGGCGATGAATGGGCATACGAGTAACTTGCTGCCGGAGATGAAGGACTTGATCGTTCCGGTGAGGAGCCAAGTTGCGTCCTTGAGGCCACCGAAGGATGCCGCCAGTGGGAAAGTGGCGGAATTGGATTACAGTTATGCCTTCGTCAGCGAGGAGAAGTTCCCGAGGGATGAGTATCTCATTCAGAGACCTGTGCCCGGAGGAGAGTTGATCTACGGCGGAGCGAGAAGTCACGCGGAGAACAAAGCGGTTGGAGTGTGGCAGGATGATGATGTTGAGCGAGGAGTGGCAACCTATTTGAGGCAAAACCTGGCGCCATATCCGTTGGATCTGACTCCGGACAAGACTGGCTCTACGCCTACGGATACTCCTACGGAGGGAAATGAGACTACAGAACTCAAGGCCACGCATCAGTGGACGGGCATCATGGGCTTCAGCAGAGACGCGAGTCCTTGGGTCGGACGGGTACCGGAAAGCCTCGGCGGCGGAGAGAACCTGTATGTATGCGCCGGGTACACTGGACACGGAATGCCGCAGGCGGCGTTGGCGGCCCGGATGATCGTGGAGGAGATCACGGGTAAGCCGTTTGCGGATGACGGGCTCAAGTTGCCTCGGGAGATGGCGTTGACGGAGGAGCGTGTCAGGTGGGTGAGGGAGAACACGAAGACGTTGCAGGAGCAGCAGCAGGCGCCTGGATGGTCGGCTACCATGCCTGAGTTGTTGGCGGCTACGGAAAGGAGAGCTTGAGAGGAGTTGAAGAATTTGTGAAACAGTCACGCCAGTCCATATGATTGTATGTATAGATACTAGATAGACTGCAGAGCTGTTTATGTGTTTCCGTTAAAACCAACATATCTTGTACAACGTGAAGCTGATGGATGTGATCATCTGGAGTCCGAGATTACCAACTGCATAGGTACCGTAGGTAGGTAGACCGAACCACCTACCTCGGACTTGTGATGCTTAGAAAACACGGCGCTTTCCTACCCTCCGAAAAAAAAAACAACACAACGGCTCTTTCCGGCTTGTCGTGATCTTTCTTGTCCAGAGTGTCCAGGTGTCCCCGGGGGGTTTTGTCTTGACCGGCAAAAGCACCTGCCAAATCGGGGACGGGCTCCGTGACCCGAGACCGCCCAACTCCGATCCCACCTCACTGAAAGAAGCCCTATGCCGATGCGCCGAAGGCGGCAAGCGGCGGAAGATAGGAGCCCCGGAAGCGGGGCCTGCCGAGTTTTGGTGGCTTTCGAGGAATGCTTCCAGGCAGTTGCAGGCAGCAACCACCCAATCGCCCGCCCCCCTTGGGCTCTCGCTCACATCCTCCTCCAATGATGGTGGCTGACATCAGATGAATGCGAATGCGATCTTCTCGATACATACACAGTAGATCTTCACCCGTTGACGACGATGTTTGTTGCCTTGGTTGCCTGGGAGCCTGGCTTGTTGTAGCAAGAGCAGTTTGAATAAAACTTCTGTTTCATCACGACTCAAAAAACTCGTTTCACTTTTCCCATCTGTCTTCCTTTCTCACACACAAAGTTGGGTCATCTTCCCCTACCCAACCCACAACCCACAACCATCAATCAACCCAAACCCCAAGAGGCTCAACCACCACCAAAATACAAAGTAAACAAACCCTCAAAAGGGGTTCATCTCATATCCCAAGATGACAAACAAAATCACAGACGACGAATGGGCCGACATCCTCGCCCACGAACTCCCCACGCAAAATGATCCCATCTTGCAAAAGTATCACAGCGCCCGGCACGCCCTCATCGCCGAAGAAGCCAAACAACGCTCCGACCACGTCTTCCGCCAATCCCTCTCCCCCCTCGCTCGCCGCGCCTGCTCCATCGTCTCTCGCATCCGTCTCGAAGAGCAAAAAGCCATCTGGACGCCCGATCTCGAGGAGCAGCTGGCTCGCAAAGAGGAGAACAACGGGATTATTATTCATCCGGGCATGATGTTTACCTTAGCCAAGGAGACGATGGAGGCGACGAAGCTGTGGAAGATTGTGCGGAAATTGCCCAAGGGGGCGTTGTTGCATAGTCATTGTGATGCCATGGTTGATTTTGATTTTTTGCTGGGGGTTGTGTTGGAGACGGAGGGGATGGGGATTGCGACGCCTGAGAGGGGGGGACTGGAAAGTGATGAGAGGAGGAGGGAGGGTGGGGTTGTGGTTAAGTATGTTGGGACACTGGAGAGGAAAGTTGATCCGGGGTTAATTTGGGGGAGTGCCGGGAAGGATGATGGGGAGTATGAGCCGGGGACGTTTATCAATCTGGTGGAAGCCGCGGAGGCGTTTCCTGAGGGAGGGAGACAAGGGTTTTTGAACTGGTTGAAGAGTAGGTGTATACTGAGCCAGACGGACGCGATTGAGCAGAGACATGGGTCGGCGGAGATTTGGAGGAAGTTTATGAGGTGCTTTGAGGTTATTGGGTCCATGTTGCATTATGAGCCGATTTGGAGGAGGTTTTTGAGACGGTTGTTGCAGCAGTTGGTGGAGGATGGGGTTTATTGGGTTGAGGTTAGGTGAGTTATCTCTTTCCCCTTGATGAGTCTGGCTTTGCGAGGTGGGCCAGAAGGTCATCCGAGGCTTCATCAGCATCGATTTCTTGGAATTCCTGGACTAACCTTAATAGATTCGCCTGGCAACTCGACTACTGCCGCGAAGGCTGCACCACCCCCGAGCCCGACTACACCGCCATGTTCAACGTCATCGAAGAAGAAGTCGCCGCCTTCAAGGCCACCCCCCAAGGCTCCTCCTTCTGGGGTCTCCGAATGATCTGGACCACCGTCCGCGCCTTCGGTCCTCGCACCATCATCCAGTCCATGAACGACTGCATCGCCACCAAGATCAGCTTCCCCCACCTCATCGCCGGTTACGACCTCGTCGGTCCCGAAGACGCCGGTCGCCACCTCACCGATTTGCTCCCCGAGTTGTTCTGGTTCAGGAAGCAGTGCGCCGCCGAAGGCGTGGAGATCCCCCTATTCCTCCATGCCGGGGAGACGCTAGGAGACGGCGACGCCGTAGACAACAACCTCTTTGACGCCCTGCTCCTGGGAGCAAGAAGAATCGGCCACGGCTTCTCGCTGTACAAACACCCGCAGCTGATAAAAGCCGTCAAGGACAAGCGCGTGCTGATCGAGAGCTGTCCGATTTCCAACGAAGTTTTGCGGTTGACGGGCAGTATCATGCAGCACCCGCTTCCCGCGCTCTTGGCTAGGGGCGTGCCGTGTGCCCTTTGCAATGACGACCCGGCGATTCTGGGTCAGGACATGGCGGGCATGACGCACGATTTCTGGCAGGCGTTGCAGGGGTGGGAGAACCTGGGCCTGGCTGGGTTGGGCTCGTTGGCGGAGAATAGTGTGAGGTGGGCGGCGTTTGAGGATCAGACGGCGGATGAGTGGGCGAGGGATGTGAGGGAGGCGAGTATGGGAAGTGGGACTAAGGCGGAGAGGTTGAAGCAGTGGGCTGTTGAGTGGGAGAAGTTTTGCGTGTGGGTGGTGGATGAGTATGGGGATGAGTATGGTGGTGATGAGGCGTGAGTGGGGGATGGGGTGGAAATGAGAGGATGTGACATTGGGGAAGCCTCACAGAGAGTTGGGAATAGACAACTCGAGGCTGTTTGGGGATCAGTCAGTTGTTGTAGCGTTTTTTTAGAGCATTGCCTGTTTAAATGGCCACTCTTCCATTTCCTGGTGAGGAAGCCGAAATTTCTTTCAAGAGCACCACAATCTTGGTTACTCGGGTTTTTATACTCTTGGATCGAACAATGAACGTCTCGTTCCCGTCTCCAAACCTGAAGCAAGCCATTGCATATCACGATATCAAAGACATACCAAACTCCAATCACGACATACGTACATCTGCCAGCCTAATATCCCCGTAAAGCTAATCACACATTTCAGTTCATATATAAGCACCATCCTCCTTTGAACAAACACTGCGACCGTCTACGACACATACGACCATAGGCACTTGGGAAAACTCGGGATCCCGTCCGCTCTCCGATCGATAAGCCAGTGACCGCCAGGCTAGTAGTCGGCTCGGTGACGACCGGCGAATCACCTGGTGTTGTATGTTCTCTTTTTGCCTTTGTTCTTTCCTTACTGTCTTTTGGACGTTGGGGAAGGCGCGTCGAAGTTCACCTTCTGGTTGGTATGATGCTGTGTCGCCTAGTTCATGTGGTGTTTGCTGTGTTCATGCTGGAAGTTCAACGCGGTCAATGGATGTGCTAGTATTATGGGCCAGCATGTTAGAACCATACAAGTTGAATATGTTCATCAAACTATATCCCTTCCATGTCTTTGTGCTTGTACAAGTGTCATATCATCGCTATGTCGCCCGAACGCCGGAGATATCATAAACAAAACCTCAATCCCTTATACCGTGCCCAAACAGATGTAGTTCCCATCAGCTTTTCCGGCGCTTCCCCATCAACCGTGTTGTATCTTCAACCCTCCATCTTGACATCCCCTTGCATCTTCCCCATGTTCTTCAGCAGATAACTCCGCTTAAAGTACTCATTAGGATGGACAATAGTCTCAAGCTGCGCCGCAGTCATGATACCCTCATCCTTGGCCTTTTTGAGTTCTTCCTTGTGAAGATGTTCGAATACCCTGTTGTCACCCCAATGTTAGCTCCTGCCAAGGGCATGAAAATGGGAACGGAAAGATGAAACATACCGATTACAAGCCATATGAAACTTCTGCTTCTCCTTATCCTCCTTCACCCCATTCAACACCCCACGATCCGTCACGCCCATCCCCTGCTGCAACAGCGTCTGCAGATTCTCCATATTAAAGTGCCTATAAGGACACCCATGCGCCTCGCCCGGCCCGGGGGGATGTTCCGTCAAAATCTTTTGACAACTATACGGACTATACCCGCCTCCACGCCGATTACTGTCGCCGCCGACATCACCGTACGTGTGCCGCACGTTGTACCGGTACTCTTTGTTGAACGTGTCATCTGTGATTTTGTTGAAGCTCTGGCGCCAGAAGAGGAGGCATTCTTCCAGATTCAACCCGATGCCTTTGAGGAAAAGGGTGTACTGCAATCGGCCGTAATGTTTCAAGTGCGCGTCTCGTCGTAAGGTGCGATGGAGGTGAGACATGCAAGCGGGGAAGTGGTGATTAGCCACCAACGTGTCGATATTCCTGGCACTAATATCAGCGGAGGAGATGGCGGAGGAAGTACCAACGTAAGAAGCGTCGGGGGTGATGAAGTTCTTGGATAGGTGCGCGAGGATCGGAGTCAAGCGGTCGTCTTCGTCTAAGCGAGGCAACGCGCGGGCGGTGAGTTCGAGCTGGCGTTCCAAGCGGGAGGAGAATTCCGAGACGACCATAGCTTGTTGTTCACGGGCTGGAACGTAGGCGTATCCGTCTCGAAGAAAAACGCGCCGGCCTTCGACGAGCTCGGGGACGCGGGTCCAGTCTACTTTGCACCATGTTTGGTCTTCTTCGTATGACGACTGTCCTTTCTTTTGGCCGAAAGAGGCAGTGGCGGCGAGTTCAGCGGCTAGCTCGCGCTTTTCGTCATCGGAAACGGTCTCCCAGTCGAGGTTGAGCGAGTTGATAAAAGCGGTGCGCTCGCGGCCGTCGTCGGCGTTCAGGCGCATGCGGAAGAGCATGGTTTCCACGCGGGTGAAGCGGCGCCGCAGGTCCTCCGTGGACGAAAAAGCCAGCCGCAGGATGAAGTGGCTGTAGTGGTCCTTTTGCCGCTGGGCGAAGAGCTGGCTGGACGAGGAGCTGTTGGTGTCGAGAGGGAGGTACTTGTCGAGGAGAGGCTTCATGTGCGAGGCCGTTTCGGCGGGGGTTTTGTTACGGAAGGAACATGCTTCGAGTTCGGCGAGGACTGGATGATGCTAAAAGTTAGAGAGACGTTGGAGACGGAGGGTTGAGAGTTTCGGGGAGAAAGGACATACTTCGTAGCCTGTCGATGGCCCATTGTTCAAACTGCTCAATGGTAATCTCTGCTGTTGGAGGGGTCGAGTAGAAGCTGAGACGATGGGGATAATCGGTGTCCTTGTAGGCGGCTTCTGCGAATTGTTTCTTGCGGTGGTCGAGGACGTTTCGCCTTTTGGGGTCGATCCGGCTAACGTTTGATCGCAGCATGATGGAGACTTGGTAGGACTGTCTTCCAGGCTCTTTAACCTGGGAGGTTGTGGGTTGGATGCCGTGAACTGGAGATGGTGTTGGTTCTGGGAGACGCGTCTAAACTTGTCTCGACGCGCAGCTCTTACAGAATCAATTAAAACGCAGGCCAATCACAGACGGCTGTTTGTCCGTAAAGTTGAGGCGCGATGCTGCTTTGACCCTAACCCTTGTAAAGACCGTCCCCCTGAACCACCTTTCACTCGGCAAGCAACTGGGATTTCCCTTTCCTTCCGTTCTTGATTCTTTCTTCAGACTTGTTTCTTAGCCTGATCGTGCATACTCATGTCACCGATTTCTTAGAAATCATACTTGATCGATAGGCTGCCAAGCGAAAGTCAAGTAGCCACGCGTCTGGCGACAGGACGAGAGGTCCACTGGTTCATTCATACTGGCATTTTACTACTCCCTCCAAGATCTCAAAACCGATAGGACGCCAAACCCCAAAACAATCATGATAAAAGAAGAAAAAGTGGTACGAGATCACAGCTTTAAGTGCGATCGCCACAGGTATCAATCTCCCAAACAATTCCTACATCATAATCCGGCTCTAGGCCTTCGGTGTCTGACCGGTCATGAACGCACTGAAGGCAGTCTTTCGGAAAGTTAGTTCATGTGGTACCCAAACGTATCAAGTGGGGGTCGGGGCTGACATACCGCATTCCTCGTCTGGATGAACACCGTTCCAGGACCAGTGAACTTGCACACCAGTCCTTCGCCAGAAGCGAAGCCAGATAGCATGCCACCAGAAGCAACACGTTCCAGGATGTACTTGGTGTTCCATGCGACCAAGTGACCGTTGTCGACGATGTACTTCTCGCCGTCCGCCAACTGTATCATTTGTTAGCAACCTGCGTGTTTCATTCAAGGCGGGAGATTTCGGCAACTCACATCCTTGCGAATAATAGCGCCAAAGCTAGTCAACCACAGCAGCCCCGTGCCACTAATCTTGTATACCCACAGTCCCTCACCGGAGAACATGGCCTTCCCCAGTCCCTGGCGCTTATAGTCCTTGGTGACGTTCTGCGTCGAAGCAAGGTATCCGTCGTGGCTGACAGACCAGGTCTGGGAGCCGTCCAACCGGAGACTCGTGATATCGCCGAGCATGGCAGGACCCAAAAGCAGCTCGCCGGGGCCGGTGAATGTCGAGGTACCCATCTCGCCGCCGGCGACGAGCTTCTTCATGCTGAATTTGTAAGCGCCTTTGAGGGAGACGGAGGGGGACATGGCGATCATTGTGCCTGTGTGCGCAAGTTTCGTTAGCTTGATGGTTTCCTTCGCTTTGACCTCAGGAATGAGCAGTGAGAGAACATACCAGGCTTAGCATCCAATGGGCACCCAATCGCCAACTGAACGGTCAAGATAGTGTTGCAATCCCGATGGCTGATCCGGTAACTGCCACCATTGAATGTTCCCACGTCATCCGACACCGCACCGACACCGGAAAACTGTCCCGCGGCGGGCGCACCGGTAATGGCAGCCGCTGCGGAGGTGCTCAACCCAAGTCCAACAGGTTGTTGGGGCGCTGGTTGCTGCTGTTGCTGAACCTGTTGCTGTTGCTGGGGCTGCTGCTCGCCTTGCGTATATTGCGGAGGAGCGGCAAACTGTTGCTGAGGAGGAGGGGTGTGGGCGGAGGTTCGGGAGGCGCTGGAATCCGTCCTCATGTGAAGAGGGAGAGCGGTTTGAGGATATTGCTGCTGGGCTGGGGGAGCTGCGTATTGAGGCTGCGGTTGCTGCACTTGCTGGGTTGGTGGTGGCGCATATTGCTGCTGCTGTTGTTGAGTCGGCGGCGGGGCATATTGTTGGGCCGGTGGTGGTGAGAATTGTTGCTGTGGTGGCTGTTGATACTGTTGCTGCTGGGGAGGAAAGGGGTAGGAAGGAGTGGATGATTTGGGCGGTGGCGTGGCAGACGAGCCGGCGGACTGAGGAGGAGGAGGATAGTGTCTTCCTTGCTGTTGGGTGGTCGGAGGAGATGGGTAAGAGAACTTTGTCTGGGTTGGAGGAGCAGACATGGGAGGAGGAGGATAGCTGTGTTGAGCAGGAGCTGTTGTCTTGTCAGTATCAACTGTTCCATCTGCTTTTCGATCACCTCAATGTCTTTGGCAGAGGACCAAGGAATCAACTTGGAACATACCTCCAGCGCCAGCTGCTCCAGGAGGGGCTATAATTCTGGTTAGCTATGTCATAGCTCGATAAAATGAAGAGCGTCTGATACTCACGAGGATAGTAAGACATGTTGTTTCTCTGGTTTTCTCAAACACGATCCTGTTCTCAGATGGCTTCAAGCCTGATCAAAGAGGTCGTTCTCTTGTTGAATCTCGTCAAATCTCGATGTGAACTTTTGGAGGAGACTCGATGGATGCCCCGCACTTATAAGAAGCTGACTGCAGATCACTTGTGTTCCCAAAGTTGGTGAGACCGTCAGCAGAATATGGTGACAACTATGGTGAGAAGCCGGTTCAGAGAGAAAGGTTCAAACAGATTCACAGGTTCAAGAAGAGGGAGAAGAAGAGGGACGGAAGGAAGAAGGGCAGCATCTGACGCGACGTCAATTCGGCGTCCAGACTCATTTGTATTGAAGGGTGGTGCCACTGGTACCTGAGCAGCTCTCTACCCTAGTGTAGCAGGGGAACAACCCCCCAGATCGCCTCTTGTTACGCGTCCGCCATAGCGGCTGCGGTGCGGGCTGCTTTCTAATTCAAGCTCAATAATGTATGGAGAAGATGAAGTGCCCAATCAGTGAGCCTCGAGAATGACAGGAAGGGAAGAGCGCCGTCTTGTCTTCATGGGGCCATGGAGCAATGAGTGCAAGCGCGGGACGAGGGCGCTTACAGAGGGGAACCGAGGACGATGATTGGCGGCCAAGTCTCACAGGCTCAGGGTGCTGTCCGGATCTCCGTTGGTGAATCAAATTTCTAGCTCGCCAAAGTAAAGTCGAGACCTTTGGCGTCGAAAAGAAATGTTTGAGAAGAGGACGAGAAGATGTGAAGAAGGTTCACAAAGTTCTGTTTTGCACTCCCGGCCTTCGATGTTGAGCTCCTGAACGAAAGGGGAAGTTTGTTTACTCTGCGATAATGGTCAGTGCGGATGGTTCGGACCCATCAATATACCGAACGCTTCCTAAACCAACAGCAATTGGCTTTCAAGAACAAAATCAGCCACATGATGCTTCGACTCGTGATTGGGAATGCCCCTTGATAGTGAGCGGTCCATAACGATGGCGGAGATGGCAAGCTGAGAAGTTGCCCGAAGAGGGCTGAGTTGTTTGAGGGTTTGTGGTGCAGGCGAAACCGTGAGCGGCCTCAGTGGCACTGACTGGTAAGACTCGTCAGCACTTGGAGCTTTGTTGCCTGCCGGGAATGCATGGCGGGGTCATGAATGCATCGTTGATCGGGCGAAGGTGGATGCCGCTATCAGCCGATTGTCCAATGGGATGTGGTGGAATGATGCGCTGCCTGCCGCGACGACTTGGTTGCATCACTCACATGCAACCCAAAGAGGTCCGCGAACTTGTACAAGTCCGGAAAAATAAAATAAGAGTTGTTGCGTGACCCCCCTTACGATATCGTCAGCCTTCGCAACGAGGAATACCCGACTGGAATTTGCTTCGACCTAGCCGATACGCCTCCTCCATCTCCCTCACCCAAAATTCTCTTGCTGCGCCTTTGAGCCTTCGGAGAGACTGTCGTAGTTCTCGATCGATCGACGCGTTCGTCTTTCTACCGCGGAAACCCGACAGGCACGGCTAGGTCAACGACTCTCAACTCCGATCAAGTACCAGCTTGTTGGCGACGGCGTCTTCCCGCATCCATAATCCTCGAACTCCCCTCAGCGACTACAAGTGTACGAAGCGTATCCCTCGAAGCTCAAGAAGCTTGAAGCTTGGAGCTTGGGCCACCTTGCGACGTTTCTGCGACCGACCACGACCGACCGATTCATACCACGTGCCGATTAGACCATCACCATGTTGAGGACAGGATACGGAGCTGCCGAGACCCTCCTTAGAGGAGGCGCCATCTTCCGGAGGGTTTCTAGGGAYACCACAGTGGCTSGGACATGGGCGCAGCATATCTCTACCAAGAGCGCAGCTACACCACAGTTCCAGTACGCGAGCTTGTCGGCCAGGATCAGGCAGGCATCGAGAGCCAAGCAGTTTACCACCTCGTCAAGACGCCCATTCCAGTCGTCGAGGTCGCGCCGGTCTGACAAGTCGTCGGAGAACGAGGGAGCCAAGGAGAAGGCCAAGGCAAAGGAGAAGGAGCCCGAGCCGACCGGATTCAGCGCGAGGATGAAGAAGCTGTCCAGGGAGTACGGCTGGACTGCCGTCGGAGTCTATCTCGCCCTTAGCGTGCTGGACTTCCCTTTCTGCTTCTTGCTCGTGCGCACCGTCGGCACTGAGAAGATTGGTAAGTTTGTCTTTGTATCGTCGGCAAAGCGAACAACAACTAACGCTTTGGTACTCTTTAGCCCACTTCGAGCATATTGTCGTGTCATGGCTCGAAAAGGTCATCCCCCAGAACGTCCAAGACTTCTGGCACAAGTATCGGACGGTCCTCAAGGATAACAAGCGGGAACGCACTGGTGAGGAGCCCGCGGAGACTGTCGGATGGGGCGTTGAGGCCGCCGAGGAGCGGAGCAAGCAAGCTGGAGCCAGTAAGTACTCGAGTGACATTGTTCCTCCTTTTGGGGTCTTGGGGGTTATTTCACCATTGGGCACACATGCTAACCATCTTCTTCCCAGGCTTGGCCACACAGCTTGCTCTGGCGTACGCGATCCACAAGAGCTTCATCTTCGTTAGGGTCCCTTTGACAGCTGCTATCCTTCCCAAGGTCGTCAAGGTTCTCAGGTCTTGGGGCTACCAGATCGGCACAAAGAAGGTGAAGACAGTCGTCAAGAAGGCTTGAGAGAAGTGCTCACCTTGCCTTGGATACCCTGTTTCACTTCTCAATCTTCCTTCATTTTTAGTTTTCAGTTGTATATCCCTTTTGTGGAGGCTGGCGTTCCGTAGGTGGTGGTTGCATTGCATACAAATAAGAATCCCCTTTCCCACGATCCGGACAACACCATACTAAACCTTGCATTGTAGTACATGCTTAGGTCATTACCCGTTGGAGAACATAATAAGAAGCATGTTACTTGAAGGCCGGTGTAATCCCTCTGCAGTTTGCGAGCTCGATGAACAGGTGAATCAACATGGCAATCCTCTATGCCACCATGCTGTCCATTGTGTACCACTCGCTGTATCAATACACTGCAGCCGCAGCTGACGACGGCCGATCAAATGCGGTAAGTGACTGCACGGACCAGACACGAGCATCAACACCACATTATGCACGCAATTTACACACATCCCCCTCACCTATCCGCTCGGAAACACACAAGCCAAGTGTTATACTTGTCAATGCGGATGTCAATCATCAACCTGCCACTCGCGGATATAGCACCTACTTTCAGAGTCTCGCTTGGACTTATCAATTGTTCCGTTGCGGTGCCGGTGTCCGGGGTGGCATGGTTGCCATCGAGGTTCTCATTGGCCTGCCACATTCGTCGACTATATCGACAATCAAGCTTCTTTCTAGTTTAAGAAGGTGGTAACACCATCAACCATCTCCTGTGAGGTACCATGGCTAGCAATCAACGACAGTACTTCCGTCCTCTCTTATACCCAGGCAACCCCGCCGATTCTCTCTCTACACCTCATGGATTGATATTTTCAACACCGGTTGTTCCTCGCAGCGGAACCTACGGCACCATGAACATGGCTTCTCCGGACGTTGAGAAGCGGCCTTTGGTGGTCATGAAGGAAGAACTCATCCCTCGTTCAGTCAAGCAGGCCCGAACACGACGGGTTCTCTTGTCAGTCTTGTGGCTTTTCGCTTCACTCTTCGTTACCGGGTTTGCCTTCTATGGCCTGGGTATACCGTCATGCCGGAGATCCGATGTCCGCGAGCAATTCTCACCGATTAGTTCCACGTCAAACGGAAAATATGCCCACCAGGTTGAAGGTCTCGAGACCACCAAGCCAGTAACTCTCGACCTTCTCAAATCACAGCCAAAAGAAAGGCAGATTCAGTCATCCGTCACAACTTCGTCTGCTGCCGCGGAGAAAACGGTCCTGAGAAACTTTGAGGTTGCGCCACCAGTGTTGATGCCTTATGGCCCGGCTGATAGCGATGGAACGACACCAATTCCGGCTGGGTCAACTCAGAAGGCGTGTACCGTGTTGTTGATGCGCCGTGACTTTGCTCTGAGCTATGGAGATCCGTACATTGGTAAGCAGGACAATATCCGAACAGAACATCTCCTTTAGACCAATTTTCTGACATTGCTGTTTCACCGTAATATAGGAGACTACACGCCACCCAGCTGCAAGTTTAACCGGGTAGTGATGAACTTCACCGTTGTTAGCGAGGGGAGACAGTACGACCGCCTGGCGTTGATGTACCTTGGTGATACCGAAGTTTGTGAGTCCTTCCCAGCACGCTTACGGAGAGCAGAGCCTCTTTCATGTAGCGCGCGAGGACCTAAAAAATCACCGATATCATCAAAATTCTTGAGATAAAAATAACTGACTTATATTAGGGAGAACTTCAACCGCCGAACCGGTGGTGCCTCCAGGAATCCGATGGGAGTATCTCAAGGACATGACCGAGTACCTCTCCCTCTGGCAACAGAAGCAAAAGATCATCTTCGATCTCGGCAACCTTGTCAACGACAAGTACACCGGCATCTTCAACACCACCCTCACAGCTACCTTCTTCTACAGCGACGTCGTCACCAACGCCGCTCCTCCCAGCGATCTCATCATCCCTATCTCCGCCCGGCAGTCCGCCAACAACACCGTCAGCCAGTTCACCCTCCCCGCCCAAAACGCCACCAACACCATCTCCAACTTCCCTCGCAACGCCCGTCGCGCCGTTTTCTCCGTCTCCGCCAACGGCCAAGGCAACGAAGAATTCTGGTGGTCCAACGTCCTCCAAAGCGACGTCAACGCCTTCTCCGACACCGTCGGTGAACTCCCCGGCTACTCACCCTTCCGCGAGGTGCAAGTCCTCATCGACGGCCAGCTTGCCGGCGTCTACTGGCCCTTCCCCGTCATCTTCACCGGCGGCGTGGTCCCCTCTCTCCACCGCCCCATTGCCGGCATCGAGGCCTTCGACCTCAAAGAACACGAAATCGACATCACGCCCTGGCTGTCCGTTCTCACCGACGGTAAACCTCATGAATTCACCATCCGCATCGCCGGTATCAACGACACCCAGTCCTCGTCCTCCCACCAACACCAAGCCGTACTAACCGACCACGTCAACGAATCGTGGTACGTAACTGGCAAGATCTTCATCTGGACCGCGGGCGGCGGCAACTCCCACTCCAATGCCATCGGCAAAAAACCCACCATCGACGGCCTCACTCCTCTCATCTCTCTCACCTCCATCCGCACCCCCCCCTCCACCGGCAACTCCTCCTCCTCCAACTCCACAACCCCCGAATCCATCACCTACACCACTTCCGTTAAACGCTCCCTCCGCGTCCGCTCCCCGCTGGGCGGCGTCTGGCAACAAACCCTCTCCTACACCAACAAAGGTCTCGTCTCAGCGCAGGGATATAACCAATTAAACGACGTGACCATCTCCGGCTCCGAGTCCTCCTCCTCCTCCTCTGGTGACTACCAAACAACCTACACCTACCCCCTCTACGCCAACTCCTCCTACTCCGTCTCCTCCCCCCAAGGAAACCTTTCCATCTGGGGGCACTTAATCCAAGGCAAGACCCTTTCCGTCTCTGGCCAGGTCGTGTTCCCGGATTATGACACCGTGGCGTTTAATGGTAATGGGAAGACGGCCAAGTATAGGGAGTCGATGTTGGAGACGAAGAAGGAAGGAGAGGCATGGTATGAGCAGACGGGGGATGGGAAAAACTCGACTGGGTCCGGAGATTCCAGGCAGAGGTTTAGTTTTGCGGGGGTGGAGGGAAAGAACGGTGGGAGGGCGGAGTTGTATTTTAGGGATGTGGAGGCGAGGGGGGGGAGGGTGGTGAGGGATGTGAAGAGGATGGCGGGGAGAGAGGTGGTAACTGGGTACGAAGTGGCAGCAGCAGCAACAGGAGATGATGCCGGAGTGTTTGGTGGTGTGCCAAGTGGTGGTGATGGAGTGAAGAGGGGAGGGGCGATGAGGATGTTTTTGGGGATGAATAGGTTTTGATGACGAGCAGTATTGAGCTTGACAGATATCAAGCTAAGCAAAGAGGAAGTCCGAGGCGAACTTAAGTGAACTCAAGTTTGATATATATTCTGAAGTGTGAAAGGCATCCAAAGGCAATACCAGGCTGAGCTGCTGTCATCTTTGCTCGCCTGTTATTGACCGCAAACAACTTCAATGCTCACAACACCACTCGAAATCATCAAGAGAATCAACAGGACAATCACGTTGAGTAGGAGAGGAACAGAAAGGTAATGTAGAATGGGTATCAATTGTTATTCTTTCTACTGCGGCAAAGGCTTCCTGAAGCGACCCTGCAACCAGCAGCGGTACATCTTGAGCTTCTTTGCGCGGTTGACGAGCAATCTACGATCGACACCAAGGTCCTCAATCACGAAGCGGATGTCAGGCTCAGAAGCGTCCTCGACCTCACTATCCTTGGTGAACAGCTTGCCAGACCAGATATCGGCCAGCTCGTCTCTCTCAAAGAAGTAGACGCGAGTGCCATCACCACGAATGTAGAAGTTCTCGTCCAGATAACGACCCTTCTTGAAGCGGACCTGGGCCAGGTCTCCTCTTCCATAGTCACGGAAGCACACTTCACCGCCGGGCTTGAGCACACGGTAGACATTCTCGACGGCCTTCTTCCACTGCAACGGGGACAATGCAGAGAAGATGAACACCATGAGGGCAACGTCAACCGAGTTCTCCTCAAGGTGAGGGGGCAGTTCGTCGCCGGCCACGTCCCACACGTCGGCCTGCATCTGGTCTGTGTTGTAGGCCTCGTGTGAGCGCATGACCTCGACGGCCTTCTTGGAGAAATCACAGGCGTGGAGCTTCAGCTCGGGGTTCTTGTTCTTGGACAGGATGGGGAAGGCCGTGTTGCCCGCACCCGCTCCTATTTCGAGGAGGGTGCAGGGACCGTATCCCTCAGAGGTGACCTTGTCCAGGATGGGGAACTCTTGCTGAAGCCACTTGCGATCCTTGAAGAAGTTGGCGGTGTTATTCTTGTAGAACTGGTTCCACCACTTTGCAGGGTCCGAGTTGAACCGATCTGTGACAGGCAAGTTGAGTTAGCAGACTGCTCCAATGTCTGAATGTGTAAACAACTTGGTGTTTGTGAAGAAGAACCCAATGGTAAGGGCAACAATCAGATGGGAGCGAAAGACTATAAAATACGTAGTTGTCTTCATAAAAAATTCAGATGAACTATGCTTATGTTTGTAAATCATCACGGAAGCCCAAGAGAGGGGTGCAATGGGGATGAACCCCTCTCTTAGCGTGAACCATTGAGGGGAGTGAGGTGGAAAAGATTGGATGGGTTACTCACGCTTATCAAAGTCCGAGACGGGCGCATTGCGCTGCATCTCGTACTGCTGTTCAGCATACTCCTTGTATGTGTCATCAGTCTCGACATGGTCCCACGCGTTGAACTCAAAGACGTCGTCCTGCTCCTGCAGGTAGCGAGATCCGAACTGAAACGGGTCGCTGCGCTTTTGGTTGAACTGGGGATCGTGGGACCGGTGGGGAGACTGATGTTCCTCTTGCTGCTGCTCAGGCTGCTGCTGCTTCTCCTCGGCTATTTCGAGCTTGGAGATCTGGGCAGTGAGCTGCTGCTCGGGCTGTTGTTGTTCGTCGACGACGACCTGTGCCTGGCTAGAGGCGACAGGAGCGACGACACCATTCGACGCCATGGCGAGGACAATGTTGGAGGATCCTGGTTAGTGCACTGGTAGAGAGATGCAGCTAACAATCACCACTGGTCATTGAATGGCACTGGCTTTGTTGTAAGGTTGGTGCAGCATATCGTGCTGGTTCTTGAACCGCGAAGGGAACGAAGAATGAAGAGGAGGAGAGGAGGGGGAAAAGATTTGCAAATTTCGAAACGAGAGAAAGTACAAAAATGGTCCAGAGCCTGTGGGGCCAATTGGGGTTGAGGGGCCCCACCCAACTTTGCACTCGGCGGGTACCGCTCCGATTCAGAGTCTTATCCTTATCTACCCCTAACCCTTGAAATGACCAACAGAAACCAGAAGAAATGTGGAGGAGCTGTGCAGCATCGGACGGTTGCACAACGTCGCGAGGCTTGGGCACTACTGCCTCAATCTTGGATCAAACGTCGAATCAGGACAGCTCCAGCCACACACACCAAGGTCTAGATTTCCAGCTGAGGCATACCGTGTTCGGATATATATCTTGCGAGGCTATGGCTGTGCTTAGTCTGGCACTGTACCGGGGAAAACTGGAAAACAAAAGCTCTGGGTCCTCGTCCATGCTTTCGCGGGCTTCATAGAGGACGCTTTTCATGAGCTCGATACACTTGTCGGCATCCGAGCGACTATGCTCTAGGCTTCGCCACCTTTATGAGTGGATGTCAACGGAGTTTCTCATTGTCGTCCTGGCGGTTGTAGAACGGAAAACAGGCAACGCGGTAATCTATATCGCCAATACAGCCACCAGAAATATCGACGACAGTATCAGATTGTGTTTCTACGTCCACCACTACTTGAAGCGTATGGGATGAGGGCTTCCTACCATCCATGGTGGTGTATGCTTGTTTAACCAACTTCGGCAGTTTACATCATCATGAAACTGGCAATGGAGCGTCCTGCGACAACGGTGTAAGTGGTAGGTAGGTTCCTGGTTTCGAATGCTGACCGCAAACGGGCAGGAACCTAACAACACCCACGGAGTGAACTCCGCAAAATGAGAAAATCTTCTGGACGCTGCCCCTGGCTGGGCCTTGCTATTCAACGTCGACAAAAAGTTGCAGCTGGCTATCGCATGTCCATCCGATGCCTCACCCCATGAACATCACCCAACGGCCATGCGCGATTCAAGCTGGGACAAAACAATGAAGTGGTTGGCGCAAAGACACACTTCCAATTCCTGCAATGAGCTGGTGTGGTACTGGAAATCTTGTCGCGGACGCACACGCCATTGCATGTGAGAGCTCATCGTCTGTAAAATGAGTGGAAAATATGCGAGGAAACCAATAGGAACACAACGGAAAATAGTCCGCCTGTGGAGGGGTCATCAAAAAAAGATCGAGCATCGCGATTTACGGCGAGGAGCTTGCCAGACTTGGCTTGACCTGAAATCATGAACTTGACTTGTTTGGTAACTGAGGCCTTGGGAGGGAATGTGTGACGAGGTAGGCTGTCATCCTCAGTTCGGTGTAGTGTGCTGGATTCGCAATTTCTCCTGTAATCCAATATCGAAAGTGTCGAGGACCTCTGAGCGTTAACGGGGAGCGAGGTAGATAGGCCCTTGTACAACGTATTCGTAGAAGGCATCATCGACTCCGTAGACATCGCTAACGAATGTCATCCCAGATCTGTCTCCATCTCACCCATCTCCCTAGTGGTAATCGAGAGGTAGCCGCYAGCTRGCGGCTCTTACCCACCCTATCACTGTCGCTCAATGATGGAGACGTAATCGCAAGAACGACGGACATGACTGTCCGATTTGGAATAAGCAGAGTAAATCAAGGAAGAAAGTGAGGCGCGCGAAGCCATTACCCCACAGGGATCAAGTTCGTGAGATCAAGTTAAGCAAGTCGCTGAGAGCTGAGAATGTTCCTTGCCCTCCTGTTTTGGTTGATGTACTTGCTTTGTCCTTACGGGGCTGAAAAAGAAAAGAGAGGGAAAAAGGTACAGAAGAGCAGATCTTCACCCCATAAAAGAAAAACGGGGTTGAGAGGGCGGGGACCAACGACTTTGCTGTGCTCTTTGGCCTCAGTTGGCTTCAAGATTGGTTGGAACTTGTCGGTCTTTCGTTCCCTACCCCCCGTTTCCCGCTATCCACCATGGCTAGTATAGGGAGTAGCGTACTGTTGCGCCCTTGGGAGACGAGACGGTGACCCGTGAGATTGACAGTTGAGACTAGGCGGTGTTTACGAGGAACCGCTGACGGATTCGGCGCTTCCCGCAGATAAATGAGCGACGGCGTGATGAAAAAAGGTACGGTACGGCTGTGGGGACCAAGTGCTGTTCGTTAACTTCATTGCACGCTCTTCTGCCGTTGAGCCCGGCAAGCCTTTCCATCTTGCGTCTGACGGCGCACCCGGATGACAGGCTTATGCATCCGCGGCTCCTCCGAACCAGACTGTCGGTGCCGGCCATACTCGTTCCAAAGTCCTCCGGCCACCGACCGTATCAGTAAACAGTAGTCGGATGCATGAGCAGAAGACTGATTGGGGAACAGATAGTGGGAGGGGCCGGGTGATATCTTGTAAAGGAAAGGAAATGATAGCCAACCGCTAAACCAAGCTACAGTAGAATCCCCTGAAACTGCAATGTAATTCAGACACTATGGGGGACTGCCAAAACATATGCACTAACTAGCACATATGCAGAAAGGGGAGCTGGCTTTTGGTGGGAGACAGGGATTTGTGACCACGCTTGAGGATGCAGTTAGAGGGCATATTTTGGTGTATATGCAGTTTCTGGAGGATGCAGTTGCAGGGGTTTCTACTGTATACACTTCGGCGAGGTGCGGTGTGGAGAGCACGCTACGCTAGAAGATCTCTGGAGATTTCGAAGTGAGATTCGGGATTTAAGAAAAGGGGGGGTACGCTCCCCGATCCCTGCTTTTGACGGTTCCTATACGTTTAGCCAAGCGAAGAGCGCAAAATAACAGAACCGGGCCTTGTACTGTGTATAGAGCCATGTCCATCAAGGTGCTTTACCCGGGCACCATCTGCCGGACCTAGTTTTCCCATCTCACCAACGAGGAACTAGTGAAAGGCCTAGCCAGGGACAGGCAAAGGACGTAAAAGGCGGAGTGTGGATTTCGATGATAAAAAGTTGACCGCGAGAAGGCAGAATAAACATCCATCCCCATGCGCGCAACATATAGCAAGAGAGGCAAAAGAAAAAGATGAGTCGATCCACCCAGGGGTCGAACCTGGAACCTCCTGATTCGTAGTCAGACGCTCTGCCATTGAGCCAGCGGACCTTGTGTTGTTGGAAAACGGCCTTGTATGAAGTTCTTTTCAATGCTGTGGGATATCCTTGGTCGGTGTGGAGGCACAATAAATTTTGTGGGCAATGCGGCCCGTCTGGAGCCAAGAACCCCACACCGAACACCCGGATCCGCTCCGCTGTCCGAACCACCGAAGATGCCGGGTCCCCGGGGGTCGGCCAAGTCAGGGGGGAAATGCTCGGCATGATCGAGTAGCCAAAGTCGATCCGACATCGCCTTCCTCGTAGTCTTTATGCCTAGTTCAACCGGGATATACGCATATGTTTTCCCAATCGAGTAAGGCGAATGAGGCTCAACATTGACCAGCGCGTTGATGTGCTTGGCATGGCCGCGAAGCGTTGTTGCCAATGCATGGAATGGCGACAAAGAAGCCAACAAGACTGAGGAACTCCGAGACATGTCTCACTTTCCCACGGAAAGACGACGGGCCGCTCCACCATGACCGGGGTGTAGTTTCGTGTTTCCGGTCAATGACCGATCGCGGTCAACGGTATCTCTTGTAAGATGGCCGTTCCACTCATATACCAGGACTCGCTTTAGGAAGGTGTGTCTGTCAAGAGCAATGCTGTTGGCAACAAAACCAACAGTGACTTGAAAAGCCATGACGGAAATTTGATCTGCGTGATCACGAATCCCATTCTGTACTTCCCGAGGCGAGGAAGTCGGGGACCATAACTACCTGTCATCGCCGATTTCATCTTCGCTAGGCTCATGTTTGTGAAAATGGGAGCGCCAAGTAACTTGATCCCCGATCATGCGGCGTGCGGGGACAAGTGCCAGAGAGTTGTGTCCCCGGAAGAGGCTAGACAACGCTTCAGGAGAACGTGATCTGCCTACCCATCAAGCTTCGGAAGGCGTCATCCAGCACTTTGCGCTTCTTCGCTCGAGCTCCGTTGGCCTCTTCGATGCTGGTGCTTTCATGTTCCTCGTCAAGGGCCTCTAGCTGGGGTGTCCAGGCACGAATATGCCCGTCGAGATGTGCGCTGTAGATGCCGCCAGCGACATTGGTTCATCCCATAATGACGTCGCTGGAACTGCCACCAGCTCCTCTCCAGACGACTATTTCCAACATTAGCACATGCCAAGCGAAGAGGGGACTGGTTATTTGGTATGTACTGCTGGTGAGAAAATTTCTGTGTTCGTTCTCCCCTCTGTGCACGGATAGCTGCCACAGCAGGACCCATGCCGCGTAGCCTGATGATAATGGTGCCCTCATGTAAGTCCATAACCAGAATCTCGTTCTCATTCGGATAGAACAATAACTCCTTCTTTTGTGGAGTAAGTCCTATAGGCGAGACAAACATTGTCAAGCGTCCATTGTAATCATTTCGGATGGTTGGGCCAAAGCTCGCCAAAGTGTTCGCCCCTGTAAGCGGCATCCCAAACACGAATTTGGCGGTCGTGACCTGCAGACACAATGTACGCATCGTCATCTGTCCAGGTCAAACCGTTCACTGGCCCGTTGTGCGCCTTTGCTGAGGCACGGATGCCCATATCTCAAGAATCCTGAAATGAGGCGCTCAACATGGCCTGGACCGGCCATTCTACTAGGGTATATAACTCCTAGGCGGTTCTCCTGGTCCAAAAGCCCAATGAGCGCACTGGACCGTCTGACATCCCAGAGACGCAAGGCACCATCGGCTGATCCGCTGGCCAAAATATGGTCATGAACAGGTGACCAGGCCACAGCCAGGTTGGCACCAGCAGAGCCACCTATCTGGCCGGGAGAGACAAGAGACTGGACGGCAGCCGAAGAGCGCAGGTTGACGAGCCGGACGGCCAGATGCTGTGTTCCGCAAGCAACAAGCAAATGAGAGGCGATGGGTAAGGTGTAAGGTGGCGTTTAATGGTAGCATCGGAGCCCCCGGAGACCAGTCTGCTCAGGGGTGATTAGCAAGGAGCCAGGAGTAGACAAAGATGTGCCCAAGCGGTACCTACATTCTTCCGTCAAACCGCTTCAGAGCTAAAGCACTTAGTCCGGCTTGATGAGCCCAGAGGGACGCCGGTTGGTGAGTGGATCCCGGCATGGTGACCCGCCCGGGCCCGGTCGTAACCGCCGGTCAGGACGGATCGGGTTTGAATCGCGTAGACCGTGACGTGCAATGGCAGTCTATGCAGGACAGAGGTTTCATGGCGGTCTTGGGTTGATTTCGGAGATCGGATGGAGGGCCGTTCCCAGACTGTCGGATGCCTTGGCTTTCGTCGGATTGCAACCCGTTTTGCTGCATTCCAGACGGGGTCGCATCATCACCTCGAGTAGTACAGTCAAACCCCCTGTTCCAGCAACCCCTAAAATATGGCCAGAAGGGTTGTTCGAACAGGGGGGGTTGCTCAGACTAGGGTAGGGTGCACGGACCGCACCACCAGAACATTAATTTACTAATAAATCTACTACAAAATAAATAATATCAAAATAATTTCAAGTGCTCTTTTTACCCCTAAGCTAACCATCTAGTATCTTTTACTTCATCTTACCCTTAATATCCTCCTCCAACTTCCTTTTAAAGGTACAGATTACACGCAAATCGTTAGTATTATAGAAATTCGTAGTATTAAGAAGAAGAATAAATTTGTTAATATAATTAATACCTTACTTAGGCGTAATAATAGGAGGCGGGTAGTAGAGCTCCTTATTAGAATCTTCGTAACTATTATTATTCATATAAAAGTTTTTAAACTTAATAATTATTAATTCTAGTATAACTTTAGGATTAATAGGCTTATAGTCAGATTCCTCCTCTTCGATAGGATTTAAAAAATTATGAATAATTATAATTGAACAATCTATAACGTTTATTAAAATTATTATTTAATTAAAGAAATTAATAAATTTATCCTTTCTCTATTATTGAAATAGCTATTGAATTAACGGGGCAACCAATATCCTTAATATAATCAATTTCTTCCAATAAGCAGCGATAGTATCAGAGTAGAAGTCATTAAACTATACTTATAAAACCTATAGTAAGGCAATAGCTAGATTTATTTCTTTTATTAGGTTTAAATAAGGATTATTATCGATAGTATTAATAATTTACTGCAAGAATTGCTTTTTATATTAACGTTTGAAGTACAAAATAATGCCTTAGTCCAACAATCAATATCGTAATATATTTTTTAGGAGGATAAATATAATTTTAATATTATTAAGAGGGGGGACGAACGAGAGGGTAGCCTTATAAGCGCTAAAATTGTTTAATAAGAAGAGACAACGTTGGCTTAGTTTTATACGTTTAAGATAGGTAAAGAAGTCCTTATATAATACCGGAATGGCTGGATTCCTAACCATTACTGGCATCCTTATATTATACCTTAGACTAGCCAAGGTAGCCCAAACTAGCTGGGCTGGTATAGAGGATTCTATGCCTGGCTAGGCCTGGAGCTCGGACTACCTTGTAGCCTGTACTCTGCACCCAGCAGAGCATATCCTCTTCGTGCAGGCGGCTGGCTTCTAGCTGTCCCTTTCCTTTTAGAATATCCTTCTTACTACTATTATACTTCTAATACTACTTATCCTCGTGATCTGTACAGTATTGGAAGTAATCCCTAGATTCCCATATCAAATGGTAATTACAATTACAAGTTCGTAGTAGCCCTAATTTAAACTATACTAGCCAYACTGATCTAGCGCGAGCGACGTCGCAAACGACTTCGCCAACGACACAATCAACCATATCCGAATCCCTCAATCCCTTCAACACTAGGCGCGCGACTAGCGACACTACCAGCGATTGCGATAAGCTCTCTACTAAACCGACGGCGATAGTAAAGTTCCAGTAGCTCTCGTTATTACCAATTATCTTCCCCTCGAGCGGCGAACTTGGGTAACCGTTCATCACCCCTCACTACTACTGGCTGCCGAACTTGGGTACGCGATTATTCTATCCTCGAGACGAACTTGGGTACTCTCGACGATTCTCAACACTCCCCTCATACTACTTTGTAAAGCGGCGAACTTAGGTAACTGCTTCCTATTTATTTATTAATACTTCGAGATGAACTTGTGTACTCTCGAGCCCCTATTCTAATACTAGTACTAGTACCAGCTTCTTTGCTATTATACCAACTTTTCCCCGCTAACGCGAGTTACTCGAGCGCGCCGACTGACTGTAAGCCAGATTCTCCTTTCTCCACTAAGATAAGAAGCTTCTTGACTGCTCCTTCGAACTAAGTTTACTTTACAACTCCCTAATTTACCCCCCTTAAGCGACGAGATACGGGCGTCGCTATAAATTAGAATACTCGAGTGCCCGCCTCCAGATGGCACCCTCAAGAAGTGCTTCTGCATAGTCAAGCTAAGTAGCGTTCATCATTTTAGTCAGAATCTACCTCTTTTGAAGATTTTACTTACAATATATTGAGAGTCCGCCCTTTTTCGAAGATTCTCGCCCACTATAACTCGCCTTTATTATTGCCTATGGTGCCTAGAAGATAAGTCTTGCCTATACCGTTCGTTCTTTCAAGACGGTAATAAGCCTAAGAACCTACGAACTTTCTTCTAACCGTTACGAATCGTCTAGGATGTTAGATAGTTCTTCTATATTCGTTTTGATAGAATAGGTATTAACTACTTTAAGACTATTCGAAACCTTTTTTCCCTCGCTAACGACATTTAGAAAGATACTAAAAGTCGTACTATTTAGCTTTATTTTATTATTAATAAGAATAAGAAGAAATAGAACGACCCTCGCTTATAGAAAATGCTACAATTTTTTGAATTGGGATTCATTAGAAAAAGTTCTAGTAGAAAGGATATATTAATACCCTCTTTCTGAAAGCCTTTCTTTAGACCTAAACTAGGCGTAATGGACTTCTTCTACTAAGAATGGGGTTCTTACGCTGCGGTTCCTATTGATTACTATTGCGACTTTCGCTTTGCGGGCTTCCTTAAGGACCAGAATGTTCTTCTTTTTAGAGAACTATTAGCGTTGTTCTTCTTGCCCCCTACTCCTAAGAAGACTGTCGTTCCTGCCCTTTCAATTTTTGTAGTTTAGACTGTTTTCTCTGTGGCCTTAGATTTTGTTGGCGTTTATGATGATGAGTATTTTATTGTCCCTAAGAAGGTAATCTGTATGGTAAAGTAATAATTGCAGGCTACTCGTGAAGCGTTGCGTGCCTTCGATCTATACGTGAGAGTTTTAGCCGTTTCCTCGTCTCCCGCCGAGACTAAAATTAAGCTTTACGATAGCTTTAAGACTTCTATCAAGTTAGCTTTTGAGCCGCCTTCTCCCAAATCTACCGCTGAGTACGTGTGCTAAAAGTGTGGTGATTTAAGCTTCCGCTCGAGGAACGCCCTCTTTGACCRCATCTATTCGAATACGTGTAAGCCCAGTTCATAGATGCCCAAACTGACGACTCCTAGCTTAAAGAGTTCAAAACCGCAATCTTTTTTCATTATAGCTAATAATACCTTAGTTAACCAGATTGCTCCAGTTAACTAGATTGCTCTAGCCAGCCAGATTACTCTAACTAACTAAATTACTCTTAAGACCTCTAGCGCTTAGCTTAGCTGCCGTTTTGCTTCCTCTACGGCTACGGCGTCTCCAGCTCCCCCGGGCGCTCCCGATTTATATGGCTTGTTTACCCCCATTAAGATTCAGCCTCTCTCGACTTCCTCCGTCCCGTAGGAATTCAAATATAGTCTCCTAAAAACGAAGCCGGTTATTCTAACTCCTATTATAGAAACGGACTTTAAAATACCAACGTTTAAGCGCTTCATTCCTATACCGTTACCGTAGCTAGATATTTCTCAATTCAAACGTTACGATAAATCTCCCGTGGCATCTCTAACTTCTATTACGGATATTAATTTCGATTGGGAGCCCTTCGTTCCCAAGCTATTACTATAGATAGATCTCTCGTACTACAAACTTTATAAGAAGAGATACCACGTTTTTGAAGACGGCTCCGCCCCTCCTATTGCGGCCGACGTAACGGCATTACTAGCTCCGAAGCCGGTAATTTTATCTCCTTCCCAAAGCAGTAGTCTAATAGCTACCCTTAGCAAGAATAAGAAGGATAGTTAGCCTTTAACCTCCCCTTGTAGTTGCCGTACTTATAATAAGAGTTTTACTTTACGAAACTTCCTTTTTACCTACCTTCGAAATTACAGCTATTGCCGCACTAAGACTAATACTTCGAAGTTTCTTAAGATTAAAAATATTAATTAGAATAGTAGTAAAGCTATCTATATAGACTTTAGCGTACTGGGAGATATTATTAGCAAGCTTACTATAGTAGCCTTTGTAGTTTAACTGTTGGTTACGGTTTTGTAGTTTAACTACTAATTTTAGGATTTATCTATATAACAATACTCTCTTATTAGATTTGAGYTATTTACCCCCTTTTTCTTTCTCCTAATTCCTACCTACCTCCCTAAGCAACCGCTTTGCTTCCTTAGTGGTCTATATAACTAAAGTATAGTAATAGCTTCTCTTTATTAGCTTAGTAATGAAGTCGTTACTTTCTTTCTTTCTACGCGGGTAGCCTTTGCCTTGCGGCTATAAACTAAAGGGTTCTCCTAATATTAATAATACTAAGGCATCAATATTATTAACCCTATACCCTTAAAAGTTATGTACTTAGTCCCGGTACCTCTCCCTTTCTTTTCTTAGCAACTCGACAGACCTTACCAGCGCAGCAGTTTCTCCAGCAACTCGTGCTAACTCCCCAACTAGCACTTTATAGCTCGTTAACAGTCCTATTACTTCCTAACAGTTCTTTATAACTCATACCAGCTAGCTAGCCAGCCGGTGCTAGCTCTTTATAGCTCGAGCTAGAGAGCTAAGGAGCCCCCATTTGTACCCTTTTTCTCTTTCTTTCTATTTATCTATAGAACTAGCTTTCTCTACAGTTTTAGTACTTTCGAGTGCCCTCCTCTCTCTTTTAAGTGCTACCCTTTTAAGTACTACCCTCTTAAGTACCACCCTTTTGAATACTACCCTCTTAAGTGCTATCCTCTTGAGTACCACCCTCTTAAGTACTACCCTCTCTTTCGAATACCTTCTTCTCTCTCTTTCAATCAGCTAAGCACCCATGCCCTCGCTCCCTTAGTATAGACTGGACTTTCTTAGCTATCACTTGGCTTCCTGGAACTTAACGGACCTCCTCAGATTTCAACCATTTCGTCACTACAAACCTCATACATCCCGTTCCGCCCCAGAGTATTCCGAATAAATAGATACTTCGGAGAAGACTTGGATATTAGCGGAGGAGACCTAGACATAATCGGAGGAGACCTGGGACTTAATAATGAAGACTTGGAGGATCTCGGAGATAGTTTATTGTCTTCATGGATGGATTCTTTTGACCTTGTTGTCTTTATGGAATGATTCTTCGGACTTTATTGTCCTTATGGATAGATTCATCAGAGGAGACCTAGATATTGTCGGAGGAGACCTGAAACTTGTCGGAGGAGATTTGGACGTTTAGGACTATTGAGGACAATGGTTTTCTTTTCCTGTGAGCTGGCATTTGATACCGGAATAGCTGGATTCCTAGCTATTATTAGCATCCTTGTATTATACATTAGATTAGCTAAGGTAGCCCAGATTAGCTGGGCTGGTACAGAGGATTTCATGCCTGGCTAGGCCCGGAGCTCGGACTACCTTGTGGCCCGTGCCCTGCACCCAGCAGAGCATATCCTCTTCGTACAGGCAGCTAGCTTCTAGCTGTCCCTTTCCTTTTAGAACATCCTTCTTACTACCATTATGCTTCTAATACTACTTATCCTCGTGATCTGTACAACATTGGAAGCAATCTCCAGATTTCCGTATTATTATACTAATATTCTATAATAGCGGTTGTAAACTATACCTTCTAATTATAGTACTAATATATCTTATGGGCGGTAAAGTTGAACTTCTTTAATACAATAAAGACCTTTGCCTTCCTAATAAATTAAATTTTATTACGGTTATTACTAATTTCATTAGTAGTAAAAGTAAGAGAAATACGTAATTTATTTTACTTCAAACTAGGGCGCTGGGCGGTAGCTAAATTTAATGATAGCAATATTTTCTAGAAATAAATAGTCTAATCTATATTATATCGGTTACCGGGAGGGATAATAGCGATAATAATACGAATTTCTTCTATCTAGCGATATATATCTTTATTAGTCTTTATAAATACTATCTCCCTATAGAAGTGCCTACTCGAAATCTTAAAGCGCTTTTTGAAGAGGATAGACCACTTTCTCCCAAAGGTAGGGACTAGCTCGATAGAATTACCCTCTCTAGCTTCCTCTACGTTTTTCTAAATTTAAGTAGCCTTATATTATAAAATTTCTATATTAGTAAGCATACTATGAAGCTCTATCTCGATTTACTAAATATATAAAAGATTTTCTAATATTAGGTATTAGCTACGAAGAACCTTCATTTACTTCTCGAAATCGATAGCCTTACCTAGACTATTATCGTCAAAGCAATTATAATATAGGCTGAAGATACGGGAAACTTGGGACTTATCCAGCTTAAGCTGGTAATATTTCGTAGCCCAATCGACAATCGCTTTTAGGGATGGCTTAAAGGGTTGAATCTTATATTATTTGCGAATAGTTTTCTTTTAAGTAAATGTAATAGTAGCGACTATAATTGATTCTACGGATAAAATGACCAAAAAGGAGTCTAAATAGAGTATTAGGACCGTTAGTGACGTTAAATATTACATTAGAATCAAAGAATTACTTAGTTTAGTAGAATTATAGGATCTTAAAATTGGTTGAGCGTGTGCAAAATAGCTAGATTTTACGAAATTTAGGGATATTCTAGCGGGGAACCCCCTGATTACTAGCAAATTTACGAGCAAATTTCTAATATTTTGTTGCTAGTTGTCCGATTGCGCTTATTAAGCGAAAAAAATGAAATATTATACTGGGAGTTGTTGCAACAGGGAGGGTTACTCGTACTGGGGGTTGCTGGAATAGGGGGTTTGACTGTAGAGCGAGGCTGCCGGCGCCCAAGCCGGGTAGGAATCGTCGACGCAAAAATATCGACAGTATCTTGATGTTGCTTGGGTGAGTGGGCGCTGCGTTGATTAGGGATGAAAGAGGAAAGAATTGAGTGAACCCGACGTTGTTGGTAGTCTCAGTCAGAACCCGCCCTCCGAAACCACCCACCCCACCCAGCCCCACACCACCACACCACCCACCAATCATCGCCCCCCTTCCCTTTTCTGTTTGTTCGCGGAGACCCACATTTCATGTGGGGCGGGAGTGGAGCTCGTGACGAGGGCGTCTGTGACAGAGACTACGTTGTTGGATGTTTTCGGTGATGTGACGTTAGTGTTTCCAGTCCAGAGGTTCATCTCTCCGCTGAACTGTCGCTGCGAAGAACGGCTGAACGGGAAGCTTCCACTTGCAGTGACGGGAGTGAGCGGGGCCACTGCGGTTGAACGCGGGGTACTGTACTTTGGCGTGTTTGGGTGCAAAAACACGGGCCAGTAGGGACGATTCCAGTTCCCGCCTAGCTGTTGCCTGCCGGGCATTGAGCTGCCGTCAGTTCAATCTCGAATCTTTTTTGACGTACCGTCCTTCTCCTGCCAAAAGGAAGGAACATCTAGGCTTGAAGCTTCGTCACTTCCCTTACCAACCAAAGCCATGAAAATATTTTCACACGAGAGCGGGACTGATAAAGTAATCCGTGTAGCTCCTTCCTCAGTTTGAAATGGGGAGCAGTGTTTTGGACAGAACACAAAATTTTCTTGATGCGCGCTGTCGTCCCGCTGGCTGAAGGAAACGAAAGTTACCTACGAAATACCCTTCCACTTTTCTCACTTGTCAATCTCACAAGTGGAAGTCACATCAATTCACCTCATCTTTGTCATTCATTTCCAACATGACTTCGTCAATAGCGCCCAGTGACTATTCCGACGAGGAACTACGCCCATCGAGAAAAGAGAGTAGAGGACGTGAACTGAACGTCTACGATGCCGTTGCCGGTATGTTACGCCCCGTGTCCTTGATGCCCCCATTGCCCGAAATCTATTGAACTCTGTCATCTAACTTCCTTCCAGGCAATGTTACCTTGAACGACCGATCTCAATCAGGTGCTTCACGCCGGAACGACTCCTCAAGTAAGCGACAAAATCGGTCCTCCGGACTGCACTCTTCCCGCGACCCCAGGTACGCTCCCGAGGAAGTTCTCTTCCGCCGCAAGGGCGCGCCTGTTCGCTATGAAGAAAATGACATCTACTGGGCCAGCGAGCATCTGCCCGACGGCGGACGTCATCTTCTCCCTGACAGCGACCTCTTAAAGTCCATCCATGGGTACACCAGCAACTTCTACGACGCAATGGCCCTCCGCCTCGGTCCGCGCTGTGTTATTGGCTCCCGAACCATTGACGAGAGGAGCATGGATGAAACCGCTCTACTTGCCTTTGGAATCCTACTTGAAGAAGCAAGTCGCGAGACCATGGGGAAGAGAGGGGACTTGGTTCTGACTGAACCGCTCACGGATTCTAAGCTGCCATATGCTGATGAACGGGCTCTCGACACCCCTGCTGTGGTCGATCAACAACCGGTTGCGGATGGTGACCAAGGAGCGACTCCGGAAAAAAGGCGGCGGAAGAAGAAAAGGAAAATCAGACGTGACGACGATGTTACAGCAGCCGAAACATGATCCGGCCATCCCTGGCACCCGAAACAAAATGTTCCTCGGTATACACATCCCACGAGCCTCAGCGCTAGCCTGGCAACAATGGGGTGTCAGACTCGGACTTTGGGCTTTATCACACACAACGTTGCTGCCTTTATCACCTCTGGACAATCGTAACTTGACGAGCGAGGTTGCATCAACGTTTGCGCTTATCAATAGCCGGCCCCTGTCTATAAACTCAAAGCCTTGCTATAACGTGGTTACTTACCATGTGGTCGTGGTGCTCGCTTCTGTCCCCGAATCAACTCGAAAACACGTTTTCAGACCCTGCCATCTCCAGACGAGGGCCCCGCATAATGCTGATCATCGGAATAAAGGTTATTAGGCGACCTCGGCGAGGATGCGTGTTCGAACGCAACCACTACGCCTCTGCTATGATCTTGACAAGCATGAAGGCTTTGGAGCAACTGCGATGCAGAACTGGCTGGTCAAAAAACACAAAAGTCATCTCTGGGATCATGGAGCCGCCACAATGGGACGCTACACTAAATGGCTGAAACGCGGAGTGGCCATGTCAAGACTATGAACCGCGGCCAAGGCCCAAAAGCCTTCTCCTCTTTGTCGATCCAATACAGAGCGCTTCGAGTTGGACATCCGCGTTGCTTTTCTCTATCATGGGGTGGAAGCGATTTACTTCGCCCAGCTACCCGACGTACTAGCCCTGGCTCAACAAGCACAGTACACGCTGACATGCATAACCCCGATATGAATCGTACCGTCTTCCAGTGATTATGGCCTCCCTCCGGGTAAAATACGTACCTGGTGCACTGTACATTACACAGCCTAGTACTACAGATCGACTGTGTTTCGTGTGTATCAAGCAGCGTGGCGCGCCATCCGAGGTGCTTGCTGGTTTGAGGAGCAGCTCTTCTCCGGTTCTGTGAGATAATTGGTTCATGGTCATATTAACAGGAGTTCGCCAGAAGCAACGTTTTGACAGAAAATGGTAACAGAACGACATATATTACAGTTGCGGCCCTATAACACGATACTAGTTTTCCGACTCAACGAAATCCGTTTTCCGTCACTGGAACAGCCTAATAAGGAATTCAATGTCATGCTGTCGTTGGCCCCAAGTTACCTCTCACGCACAGAAGAACAGATGTCAGCTTTCGGTGAATTATACTGGAGATCGGAACATATCCGCTAGGCTAGTGAGTGCCGAATGGAACATAAATTGCCCTTGCAGTGGATGTATGACGAGCCCCCCAACAGTAAGCTCACGTATCTTTCTAGTAGTCACACTGGTCATCCTTTCGGCGATCATCTGTTTCTCGGGGAATACTCGAGCATGTATATCATGCTCGTTGCTTGACTTCCAAATCTTCCCTTGCCGGGGCCGGCGGACGTTCAGCTCTGTAGTGGAGTTTACCACCCGCCTAACAATGGAATCTTACGTTACATTCACCCACCGTCTTTAAACCTACCTACAGTTCCATACTTACCTGCAGGCATCCTCTCATCCAACAACCGAGATAGTCGAGACATTTTCCCACAACAGGCCAGCAGTAGGCGTTCTTGGGGCTGAACTGAAATCCCCATGTTCCGGGTCGTTTACAAGGAAGCCACGAGAGCCACAAAAGTTGACAAGAGGACTTCTTGAACCAAGATTCTCGATCACGACATCCGGAGCTTCCTCCATCGGCCCTATGCGTAACGTGAGTGGTCAGCAACGCTGGCACGCTGGGCTTACATGGCTAATCTGGGAAAGTGATAGGTTAAAACAACCGAACTCAGTCCCCTTCTTCCTCCTGCCCACCAAGACACTACCATAGCGCATATAGCGCATTGATATGGATGGGGTCATGGGGGAAGGGAAGGAGGAGGGAGGTGTCAGAAAATCCCTCTACACTACACTGCACTGCACTACCGCTAATTCTCATTCAAATGGGATTTATCCCCAGACTGTACTGACCAATCGTAGGTCTGCTAGGCACGTCGAGGCGTCGGATGCAACCCTTTCCAAGATATGATTCGCCGTAGAGCGTGGGGATGAGAATTTGCGGTACTGCGTAAACGAGGTGCTGCTCACTACAATCCAATGCTGGTTTGTTTGTTAGCTTGGTACTCCTAGTATACTGGACGAGATCTATTCCGAATTGTCCCAAATCTCTCAAGGATAAATTGAATGGCTAGGTACGGTTTAGAAAGCTGTTAAGAACATTCAATATGATATATTGAATTTCAGAAACAGCATATTCAAGGTAAGATCACGCTTTAATTACAGAACGAAACGAATCAATTAGATATAAAAACGCCCAAGGAAATTGACCCGAGGTCTCGAGCTAACAAACAAACCAGTATTGGACTGTACACTTAAAAAAGAGGCCACGGCACCTGCTAGAGGCAGACTCCATACATAGTCCAAGCTGGGGCTATCTCAGCGCAACGCAGCGTAGGTGTCTTACTTCGGTTCACGAGAACGGCAAAAGACGATTCGATCAAGATTGATGAATGCCGGTCAGCTCTCCACATGGCGCGTGCATGCGAGGGAGGCATGCTGGTTCAGGGTTGATGAACATTRGAGGTAGGCTTTCTCCYCGTTGTCGCATATGGYACGAGGTTGGCAAGAAAGCCGAGATCTGGGGCAAAACCRAGACGASCAGRCCAGACGGACATACGCGAGAGGCGAAACGAAACGAAGCTGACATGAAACCGTGACCATGACCGTTGGAGGGTTGCTTGCTTCTTTGCTCGCTGCTCATCCATCTATCCAGCTCCTTGCGGATGCAGAGATCCTTTGACGGGGGGTCTAGGTAAGCTTAGACTACCTCCTAGACAAGATGACAGAGAAATCACAGGTAATCACCAACGCTCCATATTCCGTATGTTCACAAATCATGGTTTCCAACCGTTGAGGCGTTGAAGTCCGACCCAGGTTCTAGTAAGTGTAAAGCCAGCCGCTCGCCTGTGCCACTGGCTTGCGCTTCCTTTTTTTTCCATGTTTTCGCCTCTAACAGCTGACCTCGTTAGACAACCTAGAACCGAGCCGCAATCTAGATCAATTGTGTCTCCAAAGTCTGAATCAATCTCGAGAATCGCTAGTATTACATAATATCTAAGACATTTTCGCAATTGGACCCTGAAAATCCTATTGAAGCGAACTGCGAAGCGAAGCGATGCCCGACGCCGTAGATGCCGGCCCGGAATCTCGCGGATGGTTTCTGGTTTGGCGTTCTGGTGCTGGTGGTGAATGGTGCCATTTTGTTACCCCGTACATTGTAGATATTTTGCTCAGCAACCGAGATTAGAAGTGTCTTCTAGAAGACCTTTTGCCGTTTTGGTGGATATTCCGAACAAGGGAGGGGTGTTTAATACTTCTGCTGAGAAAGTGAGAACTGTGAAAGTTACCGTAAACTCACGAGTAATGAGTAGGTGAGCAAAGAGAAAAAGACATATCATCACTGCGTCTGGGCCTCTTCACCGTCGTTACTCGAGTAAGGTAGGTTGGTAGGTAGGTAGTGGACAACCGGACGTACCTCCGGTCCTGCTGGCGGTCTTAGGTCGCCGCACCGGACTTCGAGATGGCATGGCATGGCATGGCATGGCATGGCATCTGTGGCAGTTGTCTAGAACACGTTGGGATAAGCTCAATCCCCCCAAGCCTAAAGGCCCCAAACCTCAAAATCAATCAGCCATGCCGTCATCGATTCGATGATTACGATTCTCATCTGCACCTTCGCGGAGCCTAGAAGGTGCGACGGAGCCACCGTGACTGCGGAGTTTGCGGAGCCTTAGGTTGTGCACCGGGAAATGCGTTTAGCATTTAGTGGTTTTGCTACGCCTATTCCGTAGTTTTGAATTTCAAAAGAGAGGGGCAATGAAGACAAAAATGAACACCGGAGCTAAAGAGCCAGCTGAGGTCCGGGGACCGGGTCCCCGGGTTTGGTGTGAGTGGAGAGGTCCATCTAGTGCACTGTAGTCCAGGAGGGGGAATGAATCTTGGGTGGAAGATTGGATGTGGGACGGTGGTGGGGGAGTTGAGACATTTTGGACAGCTTCACTTTTTTCTTTGTTTCTTTTCTTGTTGCAAAGGGTTTCGAGCGAGGGGCGTGACACACTGCACCAGGTCTTGGTAACAAGACATTTTCCAAGGCGCGGCATTACCGGCTCGGGGGAGGCAAGCAAACAAAAAAGCAAAGAGTAACAAGAGATTCGAACCCAATCGACGAGGTTTTATTCGGTATGCCGGGAGAATCCTTCTACCCCTTCATATTAGCAACTCGGGGAGGGGATGAGCGAGTCACGGCCTCAGAAAGCCTTGCCATCAAAAAATCACCCAGGACAAGGCGTCGAAGGGCGGAAGGGTAATGATGCGAAAAGTGGAAACGGGCACAAGTTGAGGCGAATGTTGTTTGCCATCCGGAGTCCCAAACTTTCGGTTCATGGGACCGACTAAAGGTGCGAGGCAGCCCGGAGGTGAAGGGTAGCAGGGTAGGACTGACTGTGTGGACTGCACGTGGTGGTCGGATTGCTTGTCGCAGGTATGTATGGGGATGTAGGTAGGAATCACATATATGTGCGCATTTATCCTTTGGGCTCAGTCGGTTGTGGTTATGTATTTTGCCGTGGGTTTGAGATCTGTCCTGAGCATGATAAACTTTCATCCGGTCAGTAGAGTGAGGTATCGTACTGTATACCCGTTGCTGAGAGCGGTGAAGTTACCGACTGTACGGTTCAACCTAGCGTTAGTCCACAAGAGCTGCGATCACATGAAAATTCTGTTTGCTAGCGGTTTTTGCTATACGCAGTCGTTCCAAGATGATTGTCCTCTGTGTTAGATGACTGCAGCAGCCCGAAAAGTTTACTACTCAACTGCCTATTCAAGCCTGGCACCTGATCCTCTTTGTCCATGTAAGTTAGAGCGGTGAAGGTGAGGTCCTGTCAGTGATAGGTTAGATAGGCTCAGGCGGCCCTTGATACCTTGATGGGCTTTGGTAGTTTGCATAAGAGATAACATTCTTGGTGAGGGTAGGTTTTGAAAAAGATGTTTGTATGTCATCCGTTGGGGGGTAGCCGTCGTGAAGCCGGATTTTGATAGGCTGTAATAGGGCACGCCGCTCGTCGGGAAGGAGGGAAGGGGTGGGATCCGTAATGATGGATGCAGTGAGATCTTCCCGCCCACAGACCGAGAGCTGCCGAGCGGTACGCTATCACCTCTTGGGCTATTTATTGTTGGTGGGTCTAAGTTGACCTCTCCACTGAGGTACACGTCTTCAGGTCCCGTGGCCTCCTCCACTTGCTATATCGATAAATGCATAATACCCGCTGAGCAGGTAAATCATCATCGGTGCAAATGACATGGGCCTGCTTGCGCCTTTTCTGGCCGTCCTTGATGGGGATACAGCGGTGATCTGGAAGAGTGGAGTGAAGGTAATGTACAAACCCGACCCAACGGAACTCCGGGAGTGGCTGGAACGGTGATGGAAGATGAAGGCGAGGAGGCTCTCACTGACAGACTGGGACATGCCCGCCGGGCAGAATGGTACTGAGTGGGAACAGAGAAACAGAAAAGAAGAAAAAAGCCCGATACAGTACGAGTGATGCCATGTCTGTCTCTATTCTTGGTCGTTGATGGATTGCTGGATCTGACCATCAAGTCACCGCCTTTCCAGTGGAACTGGTTGCGCCTTGCCAAGATAGGTAATCCGGCGCAGTCCACTACGCTGAAGCGTGTAGTAGAGATATCTGTCAGTATCTGGGGAAGATATGTGACACAGAGAGATCCCAGATCTGAGAGGGAAGAAGGGCGAAGGGCATCAGAGACATGGAGGGTCCCAAGACTGCCAGTCTCAGTTTCCGTGTGTCTGATAGGAAGTGAAGCAAGCGACACCTCCAACCCCGCATGTTTTGTTGGGAAACATGTCGGTGCATTTTGACCTTTGAGGGCTGTGCATGACCATGTTGTTGGATGTTTGTCTTTCTTTTTCGAAAAGGAACCCGGTGTTTCCCCCCCCCCCCCCCAAGTTCTGACACAAATGCAATATCCCCCATATCTTTCAGCCTGGGCCGCGCATTCCTTATTTCTTTCCAGGCACCGCCGCAGTGGGACGGCTTTGAGGAGTCTGGATGACAGCTGGAGAAGACGGGAGATATGGGACGAAAAAGTCAGTTGGAGTAGGCACGAGGAGGATAATTTGGAGAATCGAAGGAGTCCGTTTATCGAGATTTCGTGGAATGCGCTTGCAAGGGGAAGAGGCTCTGGGCTGCCTGGTGACGGGAAGCCTGGGAGCCTGGCAGCACGCCCGCCCAGCATCTTGGCTGCGAGCCTGCGACTTCCAAGATGTTGCTATAGCGCTTGACTGCGGTAGGATTAGCGGATCATGGGCGCGCTACCTTTAGCTGGATGCGGTATCACGGCGGTCGGCTCTGAACTGAAGACATTTGGATTGTGCCCAATCGTAATACATGGTTCGCACGGGTCAATGTAGAGGTAAATTTGGCAGGCCGACGCAAAGGCGCGCCGAATACACTGTGTACATCCGCAGGAGCGACGTCGACGTGCCTGCCAATTTTTCTCATCCGAAGAGAACGTCCAATTTCCCATTGCCTGGGTTGGACGTCGACGCGGCAGGAACTTCCCATCTTGCAAAAAATGCAGTGCAGTGCTCGCCGTAAAACCAGTCACCAGTCAACCAATCACCACTACCAAAAGGCAAACCCCAACATCAACTACCATGTCGCCGTGCAAAAGCTAGCTGGCAAGGTACCACACCCTCACGGTGATCAACCCCCAAGAGTCCCAGTCCGCGACCGGCCATCCCGCTTTTCACTCCCTCGTTCGGGCCTCAGGGCTCTAGGGCACAAAGACAAGGACAGACAGCCTTTTCCGCTCTCGTCTTGGGCTTGATCGCAAAAGCGAGGAAGAGGACCCGATCGTCGCTGGCTCTTGAACACAGTGGACAAAGCCATCTGATCTCGCCTGGAAAGCTCCGAGTTCGGATTGGACAATGTGTTGTGTGCCTTGCATAGCAACTATCATGCAATATCGGTTCTACGGGAGGTTCGACAGCATATCGAATATCTAATATCGCGACACAAGGAGAATTTCCAGCCGTGGACACTGGACAGTGGCATCCGTTCACGTGCAGCGCGTTGCTGGTTACTAAATGGCAATAATAATATGGGCATCCACTCTGGAAATTGAACACGATGCAAAGTACCCTTCGCAATACCACTCAACCCGCTGCTCCCAAGTAACACTCCACGACCCACGTACCACCAAGCGGAAGAGCAAGCACGGATCTTTTACATATGGATCTTTTTATGGTGATCAGATCTCATATCATCCAACCTGTTTTTCGGGATTTCGGGCGGCTGGTCACACCCATTATCATTTGCGGACACTGTCATTGAGAGGTCCCTATATAGCCCGTCTCTATCCAGGCCAAGGCAACACCCGCCCCCCTCAGAGGGATGCCGAAAGAGCCAAGGCTGACAGGCCCTGAATTTTGTGAGCCCGTGACACTGACTGAGGTGACTATCTTAGCTCGGAGCGCCGGCTGGTGGTAGTGGTTGGTTGGCATGCCAATGCTGAGAGCGAGACCGGCACCGTACATGTGCTGTACCGGGTACTATTCAGACGTCGTATCGACTGCTTCCTCTCATATAGTGCTGAGGAGACATGCAACCTCGCGAACCCCACCTCAGTCACTTGAGCTCACTCTGGCACCTATCCCACACCACTACGGGGACGGATGCTACCACCATCACCACCACCCGTTGCGCCTTGCCGCTCGTTGGACAACAGCCCGCTGTCAGCCGTCAGAACGAGTCACACGGTTGACAATGTCCTTGCTGACCAAAACTAACTCGGGCATCTCTGAGAAGGAGATCCTTTGATGCAGTGCCTCTTGCTGCTATGCTAGCAGGTAGCCGAGAGTAGAACGATGATGATTATGTCTACTACTCCGTAGAGGAAGTCGAGGGAGTGGTATCTCGGAATCTGATATCGCCTACATACATGCAATGTCAGCACCCCGTTACCACGATACGGGTTGTACGCAGCATTGTGACGACCCGCGCGACCCCCGGAAATGGTTTCTTTGTCACTTCTGTCGCAACAGTACCAGGAGGGCGTGGGCCATGGAGGGCTAGCACGTCGTCGCTTTTATCGGTAGCATGATTATCTCCGCTTGTTGTCCTCTCACGACTGCTTCTTTCACCAACTGGATTCGGGCGCCACTTGCGCCGAAACGTTGTCCTCTCTCTGTTGTCGCGCCGCGCGCTAACATCGAGACTCGGTCACCTCTTGCTTCTGCAAACACAGTATCGAGAAAAGGTACATCGCGATATGCTATACTAAAACTGTTAGCTCCTCCAATACTCCACGCCAATCATCTATCTAGCGAGCCGAACCGCTTGACATACCACCCTCCACGGCCTCAAAAAGTTACATGCACAGCAGCATAGCAACACGAAACGTACCGAATCTACAGTGATCATCCTACCTTGACTCGTCCTGGCGCTCATTCGCGGCCTTTGCACTATCACCCTCATTCAACACCTTGGAGGATTGCGCGGCATAACAGACGACGACAAGATAGGGCATAGCTTGCGAATACGACGACGACAAGATAGGGGATAGTTTGCGCGCCGCCTGGAAGCCCCATCATCAGCCCAGATCTACGCCAGAGTTATTACCAGCACCCATTCTCCCATCAAGGGTCCCCGGGTGCGAGACTGTCTGATACTGTGTGGTCGCAGCATCCGCAGGCTACAACACGCGTTCAGTGGCCTGTCACGACAACGCCTTACCAGTCAGGACGTACCATTAACTACACAGTACTGAGGTATAACTGCTAGGATTCACGTCCAGGGGCCAGCCCCTTGGTGTCACCGCTTATCCAGATTTCCCCGCAAAAAGGAGCAGACGGGCAGACGAATGAAAAACGACGGAAGGAACAAAAAGATAGAGAGAAAGAAAAGACAAGAGAACGAGCCGGAAGAAAGAATAAGACAGGACTCCGCTGGTCAACCGTCATCGAAGTGAAAGCCAGGCACATGCGCAAGCACTCGACCGCGAAAACAGGCAAGACCCCGGACCAGAGTGAGCTCGAGGCCCACTCGTTTGCTTCTCTCTGATTGCCCCGTCGACCGAACGAAGCTACGGGGATCCACCAGAAGAGGTACTGGCTTGGCTGGAGTCTGCCGGATTCTCGATGAGGGTGGACTAGCTCCAAATTCCATTTACTTTTCACTTTCGCACTTGACGCTGATTGACCGTCTCTTTTTTTTTTTTTTTTTTCCCAAGCTGGTCACTTGGTTTGACGACGAGGCAAACCGACCACAGAGAAAAAAAAAGACACCAAAAAACACACACGCCAGGTGTCACGGTCAGAAACACCAAGCACGTACAGCTACTAGGTATGTACACTTTTACATTACAGGCCACACAACCCCCAAGCCAGCGAGAAAGCCCCCTTCGTTCCACCTGATTCGTCCTATCCGAATCCCCGACCTGTTCCCCTGCCCGTGCCGGGCTCCTACAGCACACGGTCCCCATCACACATATCCTTCAACCGAGTTCTGGATTTTCCAGACTCCCCGTGCTCCCCACCTGCCCGCAAGCGCCCCCCGAACAGGCAACTTCGTCCATTGCTGCCCAACTGTTTGGTCTGTCTGGCCTGTCTGCGGCCTGTCTGGCTTGAGCCTCGTTGACGTAAAGCTAGGTGTGAGCCGAGAGGAGGCTTGACACAAAGTCGCAGGGGCCCTCGCTTTAGGTTACGTCTGTCCGGCGCCGACCCGGATCCCTCAGCCTACGTGCCTCCCTACCTACCTACACCCTCCAGAGTCCACGAAACCTCGACAGGCTACCGAGTCTTTTCACCCCCATACCCACATAGGACATTTCCCCGACTACCTACCTACCTACGCTGGACCACCACGCCCGCACGGCTCTTATGCCCCTTCCAGGCCAATAAGCTTCATCCCGTTTCTTATGATTGCGCGCGAACCCTGAAGCCCCGAAGCTTGCTCCCCTCTCTCTCGCCTCTTACATTGGACTCCGACTGTACGGGTCCTACTCCTGGCAAGCTCTGTCTTAGCTCCCTTGTTGCCCCGTTCCTGGGTCCGGAAAACTAGGGCTGGTTGTTCGGAAAGCTCCATGGTGTTGCCACAGCTTATGCACTTGGGCTACTGCTTGCTCCCGCCTGTCGTCTGAACCGTCTTCCCCCTTTGGCTACTGCTGTTTGGCGTAAACGGTGGATCTGTAATACGGATACACATACATATTACCCAGCATGGACCCAGGCCCGCCCGACCCAAAACGACCCCGTCTGTCAACTGCCTCATCATGGTCAGCAGGTGGTGCGCACCACGGTGTGTCGCTCCTACATCCCACGCCATCTCCGACTGCTGGTCAACAGCATCCTCAACATCCTCATCATCCTAACCACCCCACGCCGTCGCCGCAATATCAACAAACCTCCCCTCATCCGTTCTCACGACCCCAAGGTCCTGGTGATCCCGGCGCCGCGCCTGCTGTCTCGCATCCCCACCCACCGCCGCCGCCGCCGCC